>JAVRXN010000011.1:34300643-34460643 GCA_033556935.1 Timema podura
AAATCTAGTGGTCTCCGAGCTGGACAAGGAAATGGAAAAAATCCTCGCTTCAAAACTTGACGACAAGTCTAAATGGACTTTATACCAACAAGTGCTGCAGCGCTATCTGCACTTTAGTCAACACCCGCCGCCACCACCTGAAAATACCGCCACCACCACGACCGCCCCCGTACTTCCCGTCGCGGCTGTACTCGATACTGTACCGGTACAGGCACGTAAAAAAGCCGAGCTTTTACTAGAACATATTAATTCAAGGGGCGGTATCTCTTGGGACGAAAACGGGCAAGTGAGTATTCACGATACGCCTCTCCGTGGATCCAACATTGTGGATTTAGTCAACGATCTGGTCAGAGCGAGAAGACACAGTGAGCCGACGGGGTGGCGAGAGTTTCTCACGGCGCTTAAAAAAATAAACGTCCCGAAAGAATTTATTGTGAATCCGAAACGTTTGGCGCCCATTAGGGATCCGACGCCCGTACCACTTACACCGTCCCCGCAACGCACCAAGAAGAAGAAACTTAAAAGGGTGGACGAAAATAGGTGGCTGCCGTTCAGAGCTTAATGGACGACATCTACTACGACCCTTCTCATCCCGCGGGGTTTGCAGGGGCGGCGTCACTCATACGAGCGTCCAAGAAAGATCCCGCCAAAGTACGAGAATGGCTTCGTGCGCAGGACGCTTATACCCTACACAAACCGGTGCTAAAAAAGTTTCCACGCAATCGGTATGTGGTGTCCAACATTGACGATCTCTGGCAAGCCGATCTCAACGATATGCGAAGTCTTAGCAAATACAACGACGGTGCGGTATACTTGCTCACCGTCATCGACGTGTTTAGCAAGATGGCCTGGGCGAGGACGCTTCCGTCCAAGACTGGGAGCGTCGTGAGAGACGCCTTTCGGGACATTTTCGAGCAAAGCGGGCGCAAACCTCTAAGTTTACAGACGGACAAGGGGACAGAGTTCACGGCACGTCTAGTCCGGAAATTTCTCGAGCGAGAGGGCGTCCATTACTACACCACTAATAATCCGGACGTGAAGGCGAGCGTCGTGGAACGATTCAATAGAACTCTGAAAGGACGCATGTGGCGCTACTTTACCCGAAACAACACGTATCGCTACGTGGACGTCCTCCAAGATCTCGTCGACGCTTACAACGGCGCAATTCATTCCAGTATCAAGATGGCGCCCGCCGACGTTTCAGAAACCGACGTGCTTCGTGTCAGAGATAATCTGTACGGCAAACAGGGTCCAAACTCGTATAGTAAGCCGAAACTCAAAGTCGGTGACACGGTGCGTATTAGCAAATCCAAAATGCTGTTTGAAAAGGGCTACGAAAGCAATTGGAGTGAAGAAATTTTCAAAGTAAGCAGCGTCGTGTTACGCCAACCAGTCGTCTACAGGCTGACCGATCTTGACGGCGAGGAGGTGGAGGGAACGTTTTACGAACCCGAATTGCAACGCGTACGTCTTCCCGAAATTTTCAAAGTTGATAAAATACTACGTGTCAAGGGAACAGGCGCCAGAAAGAAAGTGTACGTGCAGTGGAAAGGTTACCCCGCCAAGTTTAATTCGTGGATCCCAGCCAGCTACGTCAGCGCCCTACCATGAAGGACCAGTTTTACCTCACCTTGCCGAGCGACAGCTCTATGGGATATTTCCCGAAAAATACCCTCACAAATTTCACCACGCAACTACACCATCGTCTCACGCTCGACGGCCTGTGGGAAGTAGCTCTCGCCGAATTCCAATATCCGTGTTCTTTCACCACCGTCCCAGAGGGCCAAAATATTGTATGGTTCAACTGGGTGGACGCCAACGGTGTGGAACAAATATTCAAGGATCACATCCCTCCTGGAAACTATAGCAATATCCAAGAATTGATTAAAGCCCTAAACGAAGTAGACGCGTTTAAAGGTGATAAAGGGGTTGTGTTCAAGTACACAAGCACCAACAAAAAAGTGGACGTTGTTTCTTCTTCACCAAATATACAGCTGCTGGAACTATCTAGTCAACTAAGTCTACAGCTAGGATTCGATCCTCAGACGAATCTGATCAAAGTCCCAAAGTCACCGTACGCCGCCAACATTCTACTAGGCTTGCCCTCGCAAATGTACGTCTACACTGATATCGTCGATCCTCAACCCGTGGGCGATATCGTGGCACCTCTTTTACGTATCGTCGGTATCAACAACACAAACTATCTCTACGGCATACATAAGACAGTTAGCTACGATCCGATGCACTACGTGCCAGTACTTAGAAGAGAAATTGAAAGCCTGGAAATCAATATAAGAACCGACACCGGTGAACCTGTACCATTCGAGTTTGGAAAAGTGTGCGTGAAACTTCATTTTCGACGCCGTTCAACATGAACTGTCCCTACCAAAGATACTACGTCGACCAGGCTGGATCGGGGATATCTTCGATCTACCACGGTGTTCCCTATCAACGAGGGCATGGAATAGGAAGTTTTTTCAGCGGTCTATTCAAGAGCGTCGTACCGTTGCTGAGAAGCGGCGCCAGAGCCATCGGAAAACAGGCGCTTCACACGGGTATCGACGTGCTCTCCGACGTCGCCAATCAGCGTCGTCCTTTCAAAGAGGCTCTACGGCAGCGTGTCGGCGAGGCTGGAACAAATCTGAAACGCAAAGCGGAGCAGAAGATCGACACACTGATGACCGGATCAGGCTATAAAGGGCGTCGTAAGAAGCAACGACGTCAGTCTTCGGTCGTTGCCCGACGTAAAAAGGTCAAGAAAGAAGCGGTAGATATTTTCAGTTGAAATGTCGTTTCTACACCCCCAGTCCTGCGAGTGTGCCAGCAGTGAACTCGATCTATTTTCCGTCCCTCCCACGCAAACCAGTCTCGAAAGCGGGCAATGGCTCCAATACAAACCTGTATCTTCCCTCACCGATGATTCACCCATCGAATTTACCGTCACTGGTCAAGGCGAGTTTTATATAGATCTCTCGCAGACGATGCTCTATCTCAGGGCGGCCATCGTGAAACCCGACGGTGGCGCTTTCAAAGAGACGGATCAAATCGCTCCCGTCAACAACTGGTTGCATTCGCTATTCACACAGGTGGATGTGTTTTTAAACCAAAAACTAGTCTCACCGCCCAGCAACACGTATGCTTATAGAGCGTACATAGAGACGCTGCTCAATTACAACAGCGAGGCCAAGAGAACGCATCTGACTTGCGGTATGTGGTTCGCAGACAGCCCCGGAACCTTCGAGGCGGTTAATGCCGTCAACAGAGGGTTTGAGGCTCGTCGAGGTCTCACCGCACAAAGCAAGACGGTGGATCTTTTGGGGTATCTACACGGTGACGTGTTTAACCAAGAGAAATACCTATTGAACGGCACCGAACTCAGAGTCAAGTTGGTCCGTTCCCGAGACGGGTTCAGTCTTATGGCCGTCCCTGAAATTCTAAACTTTAAGGTTCACATCGCTGAAGCCGGCCTTCTAGTGCGACGCGTCAAAGTGTCACCTTCTGTACTGTTGGCGCACGCCAAGGCGTTAAACGTCAGCCCCGCAAAGTATCCCGTCACCCGTGTGGAAGTAAAAACACTCACTATTCCCTCGGGCGTGCAAGGGAAATCACTGGACAACGTGTTCACCGGCCAGTTACCCAAGCGATGCATCGTGGGATTTGTATCGAACGCCGCGTTCAACGGAGACGCCACCAAGAACCCGTTCAACTTTCAAACGTACGGCATGAACCATTTCTCGCTGTACGTGGACGGGGAACAAGTGCCGTCGAAACCGTTACAACCCGATTACACAAACGGCAACTATGTAATGTCCTACCACACGCTGTTTTCTGGAACGGGTATCCATTTCATGAACGAGGGTAGCGACGTCACACGTGAAGCCTTCCCTAAGGGATATCATCTCTTGGCTTTCGATCTCACACCCAATCTCTCCGCCCACATCTCGTCGCATTGGAATTTGACGCGGCACGGTTCTCTGAGCATCGAAGTGAGCTTCGCCAGAGCTCTCACCGAAACCGTCAACTGTATCGTGTACGGGGAGTTTGCCAACATCATCACCGTCGACAAGGACAGAAACGTCGTGACCGACTATGGGAGTTAATATAAACGGCTTCCCGCCCCTTGTCACCGTCATTTAAGTCATGGAAGTCGTCGTGGATTTCCAGAGCTTCATCGACGACAACAACGAGTTTATCGTCAAGGAACTGAGTGTTTTATCTGTATGCGGAACATTACTTCAACATTGGGTGTTAAGGCCCCCGTTCGCTATCGAGGAACTTTCAGCCGCCGCTAAAAAACAAGCCTACTATATCGTCAGCAAACTGCATGGTATTCCCTGGGATAGCGGTGATGTGGATTACAGCCTGCTCGAATCCCTCATCTCCCGCGCCACGACGGATGCAGAAACCGTCTACGTCAAGGGTGCAGAAAAGAAAAAGTTTCTAGTCAGATACACGCCTACGCCCGTCATAGATCTGCACGACAGAGGTTGTCCTTCGTTGAAAACACTTAAATTGGGCCGCATCATGTGCACAGCGCACAGTTCTGTGCGGAATTTCTGTTCGGCCTCCATCGTTTTGGGACTTCGAGACTGGATGATTGAAGATGGACACGCACACCATAAGACGCGCGCTGAAAACAAACCCGTGGTTCCATTCTGTACGGTCTGGTGTTTTCCCTGCTGATCAACTACCCGCAAGAATAGCTCGACCTGCCGCTCTCGTCGTCAACACCGATCCACACACCGAGCCTGGCAAGCATTGGGTCGCCATCTTTATCGACAAGAACGGCGCGGGAGAATACTTTGACAGCTACGGTTTTCCACCCCGTATAAAGTCACATCTGGCATTTATACGCAAAAACACTTGTCGCACGACTCATAACACGCTACAACTTCAAAGCGTAGCCTCAGACGTTTGCGGCCAATACTGTCTCATGTACCTTCTCTATCGCGCCCAGAACATTCCGATTAAAACTTTCCTAGCCCTATTCTCGCCCACCGACCGTTCAGACAACGACGCTAAGGTTGTGAGATATTACAACACATTTTTCAAGAAGCTAGGGTCCTGCCACCCCTCAAGAGGCTGCGTCCAATCGGCTTGTGCCTATAAAAGGGGCGCCCCGGTGGCGTGCCTGCCATAACCGCGACAGATGTCGAAGCGATCAAACATCATGGAAGGTCAAGACGTATGCGCAAGGCAGGTGAAGCCGCTCGCCGTCGCCGGTATTTTCAACACTTTGTTCCCGCTGGACGAAGTCGACGCCAAGCGTGTCATCGTCGGCATGAGCGTCAAGAACAACTTTACGCCCTATGTCCAGCTAGAAAAATGCGGAGGGAATCGTGCGGTGTTTAACCGTACAGAGTGGCAAGAACTGGGCAGCTACAAGTCGGTCATATCAAAGTTTTTCAACAACACGCAACCTCCTCAGAAGATTAGTCTGACTAATCATGAAATCTCCCTGAGACGTATGTGCGGTGACCGCATGGTCGTCATCAGCGAGAAACAAGACGCCGGACTCAAACGGGTCGCCTATCTAGCACCTAGCTGGGCGCGTCTTTGCGAGGTGTGGGATCTCATTGACGTCGCCGTCGACCGCCGGGATATGTGGTCGACACCTGTCGCACGCTATTGCAACGATTTGATCGACACGCTCGTCGTGGATGTGTGCGACACGCTTACAGAATCGGCAGACGTCATCGATCTCGACCAGCCTACGGTGGAAACGCACATCAAAAACCTGGATCTTATCAGTGATACCTACTACACACGCCAGGTCGTCGGTTTGGACTATTACGCGCTGGATTGTGAACTAAAAACAATTTTACTAACGCATCTAAGAGACACTGTAGAAAAACGTATGAACGAGTATATGCGTCATTCCTGTAAAAATGTATAATATGTCTGTAAAACCTATAACGTATAATAAATGTATGTTTTGTAATATCGTGTTTTATTCAAGCACAAAACTGTCTGTCTCTTACACGCCATCACCAAACAGCCAATTTGGGGCACTCATCAATGCTCCCTCTATTAGCACAAAGTGTTTTGACCCTGTGGGGTTCCCTGAAAAGTTTAATTCTCCGAAAACGGTCCGTGGTTTCCCATCCAAGCTAAAACAACGTATGGTTCTTCATAGCCTAAGCTTAATGGTCTGCCTGAGGCAATATCTGTTTTCGATAATTGAGAAAAAGTATAGACCGTTCTTGGTATGAAGGAACTAATAGATAAACTGATACCTCAACTTTGGGGCCCCGGGAGGGGGAGCGGGTGGCAGGGGCTGGGTGGAGAGGGGGGCGTGGTCACGTGACCAAAACCGACCAATCAGGCGCTGATCTATCTGGGCCAGAACACTACTCGCGCTGCTAAGTAAGTAAACAAGTGAATGGAAGTGAGAGACTATCTGAGATCTAGATGTAGGATATATTTACTATTATTATTGGTTTTAAAGCCTTTGAAAATATCTATATTGTTATAATTAAAGTTTTAAAACCTATTTGTTTTTATGTTTATCATCTCATTAATATTTACATGTCAGCGTCCGTATTTGATGGAACCAGCTGACCGACAATCAAAACACAATATATCAGTATTAATGTAGTTTTAATAGAGACTACACACAATAATATCTAGGTTGTTTTGTTTCCATGATACTTGATATCACAATTTGATGTTAATTTATGTTTCTTACATGTTTCATTGTTGTCATTTATTATTTAAAAAGTAATACACACTTTGTATGCTTTCGTTGTTTTAGGTTTTATTTAATTACTTTTTCAAAGTGGATTTTATCAACCAATTAAAATTTTTACTACTCTACTACTTACGCGCTTATTTATGATTCAGCTTATTTTTTATTTTTGCCACTGTTTAGTGACTTTAAACTTTTTCTTTAATTGCTTATGACACGTAGAAACTTTTTTCTCTTATTTAGCATCTTGATCTTTATTGATCTTTATTGCGTATTTGTTTATCTTATTTAACATCTTGGTCTTGATCTTTATTGTGTATTTGTTTAAGTCACCTAACTGGATTCCTTTACAAAGCTAATATAATTTTTTGGCATCATTAAATGTCCCAAAATGTCAGAATGAAAAGTTAAAAAGAGAGGAAAGGACACCCACATAATTTTCCGTCTTATTACAATTTTGCAAACATAAAATACATTAGTACGCTAGTTAACACTAGTCAAAATATGGACAATGGACAGTTGTTTCCTATATACATATAATCCATGGGGTGAGCCGTTAAGCTAAGTTTTCTAAACTGGAGCTGCTACTTCTTTATTCAGTTAGCTTCTCATTTGTCCTCGCGAGGCTGAGTTTGACTCCGTTCCAAACCCACTGATTCACGGATACATTTTGGGAACACCGGGGATTGAACATTGTACCTCTTAGTCTGTAGCCAGGAACTCTGACCACTAGACCATTATATGTTAATCTGTTAATGAATGGATGATATTAACCTTTGGAAATGAAAGTCAATTATTCTTCCATTTAATATTTTCATTTAGGATAGTAAGTTAAATACACTGTTTAAGCATTCATCTTATTAGAACACATCCATTTTCCCGCCTCTTGCGACTTTGGAGGATAAAATCAAACTTATCGTTGTAGCTAGTGGATAAACTTGCTTGCTTGTCCAGGGGCTTTTAGTAAAAACTCGGCGACAAGTATTTTTGTCCTACTCTACACATCAGGATCTCTTTTTTTTAAAAGACCCTAGCCACTTTTACTATGGCATCGGAAATAGGTCTTAATAGCGTCCACACATTCACTGATCAACGTAATTTTGGTTAGATTTGTTTGACTGTGGATTACACAATGTTTTCTCCTGATCAAAGCCACTGCGATTTTTTTTATGCTTATTAAAATCAAGGTTATTTAACGACCTAGCCTATGGAGTACGCATAGGAAGGGCTATCTGATAAAATGCACTCGCATCAACATGGAGAGGGAGTACGTAAAATCATAGCGATAAGTAATATGTTTATAGCTACACACCATGGCGCCCGGCTGAAACTCGAATTTAGACCTCCTGTAACCGACACTCTAGCATATTGTCACGCCTTGAACTGCATGACCAGTGGTTTAGTTACATGGTGATCTTCAAAGCAATATTACCGCGTCTCATAGAATGTAAGGAAATAGGGGGCAGTGTCTCAAACATTGATAACTGGTAGGTAGACCCGCATCGTTGGGCACGCTAATTACATTTCAGGCTCACCTGTTCTTGTATGATATTAGTGGGGAGGTCGGGTGTTCAAATTTTGGCTGAATATGTTTTCTTCCCTAAAGGGGCTTTCACTTTCCCTCCACGCAACTGCGGGTATATTTCTTATAAAATCTACCTTATCCCTCCTTTACTAGCGTAATTAAAATGCGTTCATCACAGTAGATCAGTAAGCCACTAATGGGTGACCTGGTGGTCTAGGGGTAAGGTGTCAGACTTCTGTGCTGAAGGTCCGGGGTTCGATCCTCGGTCCCGACACAGATTTATCTGATTGCCAAACCCTTCCTTCACCTCTGACAATACGTGTATTTATCACAACTTGTGAATGTGTGGAATGCCAGGCCTCCACCGTGGTTCGGATCCCACGTTAAACTGTAGGTCCTCCATTTCATCTCACAATCCCCCTACCATTGCACATTAGCGTAAGTGCGTATAACCCGAACTGGTAGTAAGACGCGGTGCTATAATAATAATAATAATAATAATAATAATAATAATAATAATAATAATAATAATAAACAAAAACAACAATAACAATAACAACAACAATAACAATAACACAACAATAACAAACAATAACAACAACAATAACAACAACAATAACAACAACAATAACAACAACAATAACAACAACAATAACAACAACAATAACAACAACAATAAACAACACAACAATAACAACAACAACACCAACAAAACAACACCAACAATAACAACAACAACAATAAAACAACAATAACAACAAAAAATAACAACAACAAAACAATAATAACAACAACGACAACAGACGACACTAGACAGACGAACGACAGACGACGACGACGCGACGACGACGACGACGACGACGACGACGGACGACGACGACGACGACGACGACGACGACGACGACGACGACGACGACGACGACGACGACGACGACGACGACGACGGACGACGACGACGACGACGACGACGACGACGACGACGACGACGACGACGACGACGACGAACGACGACGACGACGACGACGACGACGACGACGACGACGACGACGACGACGACGACGACGACGACGACGACGGACGACGACGCGACGACGACGACGACGACGACGACGACGACGGACGACGACGACGACGACGACGACGACGACGACGACGGACGACGACGACGACGACGACGACGACGACGACGACGACGCGACGACGACGACGACGACGACGACGACGACGACGACACGACGACGACGACGACGACGACGACGCGACGACGACGACGACCGACGACGACGACGACGACGACGACGACGACGACGACGACGACGACGACGACGACGACGACGACGACGACGACGACGACGACGACGACGACGACGACGACGACGACGACGACGACGACGACGACGACGACGCAAACGACGACGACGACGACGACGACGACGACGACGACGACGACGACGGACGACGACGACGACGACGACGACGACAATAATAACAAGAACAATAACAATAACAATAACAATAACAACAATAATAACAATAATAACAATAATAACAATAATAACAATAATAACAATAATAACAATAATAACAATAATAACAATAATAACAATAATAATAAATTGCAGTGTGCTTTTGGCTGTCACTTGTATAGTTACCGATCCTCCGTAATTGTTTGGCTATATTCAGTGGCGTGTCGTGAAGTGTAGCCCTGGCAAGCAGCATTAGTTTAAACTGTACCTGTGAATTAGTCACACCCCTCAGTAGAACTCTCATTGGTCAGGTATCGAAGGGAACACATTCCCGTGTGAGGCATGCAGAGCAGAGTATATGTATGATTGGTCAAATAGGGCCCAAGTGATATCACAGGTACAGTTTAAACAAGGTCTGCTTACCTTGAAACATTCCACGACACGCCACTGGCTATATTTTAACTCGTCAGTAACATACAGGCTCCATAATATTGACTTTTCGTTTGCTTGAGCCTGTAGCTCAGTATGTTGTCACACGTGCTTCAACACATGGCTTCGACATTCTCCAAGATCCGGGTACTGCTCAGAAACAAAATGCTGGTCTGAAAAGTAAAAAAAAAAACTCGAGTTCTGAATATTTAAAGGGGTATGTCTTCATAATGGGATATTTTACTATGTGGAGTGCAGTTCTGAAGCCTCTTTAAGTTTCTAAAACAATCCTAATTTATTTTTAAAATTTTATTTTGTGTGAACATGGCTAAATCTACGTATCTCATGTCTACGTTGCAACATTTCTTGTAAAACTTAGTTTAGAAGGATATAATTGTACCTTTTCAATTGTACCTTTTCATATATATGTATATATATATGAAAAGGTACAATTATATCATATATATATATTTATTCACATACATACATATTTAAATATAAAATCTTATTTAAAAGGTTTTTAGTACTATATGTACATGTTGATTTCTTTCGCTCACATTCTGCCGTAAACAATACGTTGAAATGAACAAATTAATAATTATTTAAATAATGCAGGATTTCTGAATCTTTACATTTCAGCGTTCCGGTAGGTGGGGCTTACAAATTAACTTTATTTTAACATTTAATTGTATTATTTAGATGCAGGTTTTTATATCAAAAAATTGTTTATGAAAATTAATATACAATTATCTTGTTTATATGATGACGTTGAAATACATCATCTCACTCATTAAAATAAGAAGATATTAATCTATTGGTACCAAATATTTATTTGGAAAAAACTATTTGTTTGTATTTAGGTTGTTGTTTTTTTGGTGTGGTGTGCGCTTTATTTTAACTTCGTAACAGTCTTAAAAAACTTTGCCTAGTGATTTGTTTTTAAATAAACGCGTTAATGTGGGATAGAAGGTGACGTGAGAAAAGGCCAGCGCTTTTGCAGTTTTTATGGCAAAACATTTTGTTGGCCAACATAAATAAAATATTGCACCAGTACAAACAAAGAGATTATTTTTCTTCGCATGTTGATATCAACATTTGTTGAATATCTGTCATGAGCATGGTGGCAATGCATTATCTAACAAACTTTTTAATCTAAGAGGAAAAGTTATCATTAAATTCCAGGACAGCCTTGATAAGACATTCAAGAAATTTTGAGCTCACCATGTTAAGAACATTAAATTCTATGTTTGTACTTGAGCAATATTTTATTTATTTTTGGCCAAAAAAAGTTTTGCCATAAAAACTGCAATAACAATTAATTTTTCTCGTGTCGTCTTCCATCCCACCTTAAGACGTCCCTATAATTGGGAAAATACTTTTTGTTATTGCGGTCATCATAGTTTTTCACAATACAACAGAAGCGTTGTGCTTCTCTAGTGATGTTGCTCGTTGAAGCCACTTGTAGTGTATTTTGTGAGGTGAAATGGTGATGATGATGAATCCTCTGCTTGTGGTCCACTTTATAATGTTGTTTTTGTGAAGGTGGTGAAGGTAGAGGACTCTCGGAGGTTGGAGTCTTGTAGTGCTCCGGCTTATTAATGTTAGTAAGGGCAAGGTTCTTACTATCTGTATATGAGAACTTGCTTTTTATCAATTTGATATTTTTTATTTATTTTATTTATAAACTTAATCCGGTTCGGTAGCTCAACGACTGTTTCTTTATACTTGAACTGTTTTTATTTTTGAAAATAGATAGACTAATTTAAAGCGGACCGTACGCGTAAAATGCTGTGTGATGACTGTTAATTGGGATAGTTTTCGATCATTCGATAGAGAAGCCTTTTTACGTAGGGGGCCTATATATTTAAAAGAAAATGGTTCCAGAACCATCCATGGTTTTTTGTTAGGTTATACCATGGTCTATCCTTCTACAAGCAAAAGAGTGAGTTAGAGCGAAAAAAAAGAGACAGAACATGTCTTTCAGCCATGTTTCAAAATTGTTTGCAATAGGGGTGGAGTCGACTGCGAACGATGAAATTTAGCTGTCAACAATAAAAAAATAAATAATTTTAGTCCACCCAACTGTTATAAGATATCCTAACACATATGAATGCTTTGAGTTTTATATTTTGAAAATATTAATTAATTAAAAATATATGAAGGGTGGAAAATTTTGATTAGAATGATTACCAAATGAAATTCTACTTCATTACACAACCAGTGTTATCTAATTGGTAATGACATTATAATATCCATCAGAAGCTACAGCTTCAGATCATATGAGTCGAGGTATGAATTTGTGAAAGTAGATCTATTATCTTTTCTAGGTATCAGATAAAGCCCGTCCTTGAGAATTGGATTGCATATCAGTGTGTCCATAAACCTGGAAAACAGGGAAAAGTCAGGGAATTAGATCAAATTTCTGGAATTTTCACATATTCACCAAAATAATACGCCTAAGCTATTTTAATTTACAATACCCATCGGTCAAAATAACATTTTTCTTCCAGTTAATACTCACTGCGAATTTATTTTAGTACAGTCGTCCATGTTGATTATACTAATCTCAATTCTACAAGTCAACATTGGATTTTCATCTCAACTTTCCACCCCTCTATTGTTTGTCTTTAGCCAAAGTTGAGTCATTAGTTCAATAGCCCGTGTAAGACAATCTTTTAATGTATAAAAATAATCTAACAGAAATCTAACTTAGATCGCATGACCCAATTGCCCATTTCTTAAGGCTGACATAATCTAACCCCTTCATAGTGTGTTACAATTTCTAAATGTGTGTGTGTCTAAAAATATTTTACACAAAGTGGCGATTTTTAATACAATAATGTTTATAATATAGTGACTAGTAAAGTTGTAAATTGGCTCTGTAAAATTCGGGGAATTTTAAAATATAGTTTGGCTGGACACCCTGTATATTTTGTATGTAAGCTATGTTCTTTATCAAAATGATGGATACCATTTATATTATATTTCCAAACGCCATGGCTAAGATTGTTTTTAATAAGGGTTTTTAACGTTCAGACCAACTGCTTAGCATACGACTTAAACTACTAATTTAATTCTGGTACAGACACAACACTTAGTTGAGTTACTACTGTGAAAGGATATATTCGGAATTCCAACTTATATTTGATCACTTTTTCGGTTGTGGTTAAAATTAAACCTTTTAACCTTGTTTTAAGGGGCGGACACGCTATCAACTGAGAGTGTCTGATCTTGTATCCCGGCTCGGTACGTAGGGGCTGGGTCTCCACATACGATCTTCACTGTGGGGCGTATCGTCCTTTCCCTGCATGAATGCGGATGCATTTCCTCCTTACAATTTCTTTAATCCTTATCCTATGGATTAAACACGGGACGTACGGGGGGGGGGGGATAGGGGGGGCGTGAAAGGTTTTTTCGGGCCCTTGTAAAAATTATTAAAATGTTATTTGCTTATTACGGAAGTCAATTATCTTAAATAAGTTTTGGAGGAAATAATTCGACGATCCTAAAGCTACTATCACACGACACTTGCTTGTACTAGAAATCAAGTGTGCTAGCTAGCGCCTAGATATCTGTATACTAGCTAGTACAATAGAAACGGGACTAGAGTATTCACACGCTGCTAGTTTGGTACTAGGTTCTAGTGCAAATATTTATGGAACATCAACTATTAATTTTGGGTGAAGCAGCTGAATTAATTATTAATAATTATATTGAAAATTATGAGAGGGAGCGTAGGAAAAGAATATGAACACGGAACTGGCTGGAAAGACGAAATAATGATCGCGGGATACTGAAAATGATACATTCGGAGGTTAGGTAGGATACATTCAGGGCGACTCTAACGTTTAGTATCTCCCCAAATTTGTATTCATTTATTTACGATGTGGTCAGAGGCCCCTAAGCCTATGGGTGTCCAAGTACAGTATCCTTAACACACACATGTTCTTTTTTTAGGCCTACGCACACTTTATATTCTAAAAAAGCAACCACCTAAGTTGGCATGCTATCAAGTTTATTTAGATTAAATTTAGGTCTGGAACACAGTTTGTCATTTTTAGATGACATGTTTTTAATCAAATATAAATTTAATATATTGTCATATTGTGGAAATTTGGTATTATATAAACAAGGATATTTAGAATAATTTTCTGCCAACAACAAAATAACATCCGATGACCATGTCGGCGCCATTTCTATTATTTCTCCACACAAACTCACAAAGTCTCAGCGCGCTTTGATTGGTCGAATTACACAGACTAGTGTCAGAACTAGTACGAAAATAGCGCCTGTTCTATCCTCAAAACTAGTATGGTAGCCAGTACCAAGTGGCAGAACCAGTATACTTTTTCTGATTCACACGACGCTAGATGATGACGTGCTAGCTAGCGCTAGCTAGCACACTGGATTTCAAGTACGAGCTAGTGTCGTGTGATACGGGCTTAAGCATATAATAAGTACAGTAGACTCTCGATTTTCCGGGGTAAAGGAAGGGAGAGGAGGGGAAGCATGGATAATAGAAATCACGGATGGTAAAAATCTGTTTACCATTGCCATTCAAAATTTGCTGCTCTTTGTTTCTACTTATTTATGTGGAAAGGGATTTTTTACAATGGTAAATATTGAAAAGAAGCAGGGAAATAGACTCCTGCATGCGAATGGCATTTAGTAATACAATTGGAATAGGAATAGACAAATTAGTGGAAAGTGTTCAACAGCAGAGATTTCATTGAATACATTTAGGTAATTTAGTTTCTGTTTTTTATTTATTTGTTATTATAATCAGTAAATAAAGCCACTATTTTAGAATACATCTTAATCATTAAAATGTTGGCAAAAACTAGGGGGCCGCGAGTAATAAAAGGTTAAGGTGGATTAAACCACCATAAAATCTTGTGTTCAACATACAAATTATGTATATAAATATATTATAGACTGCCTCTGTAGTCTAGTGGTCACAGTTCCTGGTTACAGGCCCAGAAGTTACGAGTTCGATCCCTGCGCTTCTAAATTTCGTAAACTCATCCCGTAAGGACAAATTTGAGATAATACTTTTATAAACTAATAGTGGCTCTGGTCTAGCAAACTAAGATGAATGGCTGAAGGGCTAGTTGGTCTGACCACATCACCCTTTATCAGTAAATGTTGGCACTATCTTTGCTTACAATAGGTCAACAATATCCCCCACATGACCCGTTAAAAATAAATGGATTAAAGGTCATATTGTAACGATTAACGGTAAACGCGTAACAGTGTCGTCTGAGCTCCCCCTAACAAGCAAACATGTGTCCCCAGATAAGATTGCGCTGTTGACACTTGATACAAAGTCAAGTTTCAAGTGTTGTCACATTAGGCTAAGTGCAGTATCGTTCCCGTCGTCCGTCCATGTCGTGTTGTTTTTGGCGCTACATTACGTGGCTCAGATCCTCTTGGCGTTTTTCCAGGATCTCTTTAATGTCGTTTGGCACATTGTACGTTGGTGTGTGTGACGCGAAACTCTTGTGTTGCGTCTGGAGTGGTAACATTTGGTTACATTTTGCGGCGCCGCCCGTGGACTCGCTACTTTGTCGCGGAGGGATTCAATGTGGGGTGTAACTTTTATTTTCATTGGAAGCTCATCATTTGAAAACTGTTAGCTCATGTAGCCACAGTGGCGGAAATAAAAATACTACCAGTTTATTTACAACCTTTGTCCGTTTGATTAGCGATTTAAAGATAAATTATACAGTAATGCATAAAGAAGTATTATTGCAATCTTCTGATCATTTTTAGAAGAACTTTATAATTACTAAATAAAATAAGACTCGGTATCTAGAATGTTTTAGTGACGTTCATTCATTTTGGATGTCTAAAGTGGGCTTCTTATAAAAATAAAAGTATGGTTTTATTGGCGCTCATAGAAGTTGATTATTTAAATTACTTACGATTACGCTGTGATTATTAAGGTTGGTGGAGGGTAACCCTATTTGGTGACATAGATGTACTCGTCATAATGTTTTAGGTAGGCCTACACTTTTCTCAAACTATACAACATACCATGCCCAAATAACTACCACGTCATAAACTATCCATTGTAAAAGTGTATGTACTAGAACTATTTATGTATTAATTATGGTTTGTCTATAAAAATAATATAAAGCTTATCAAGTGGTAATTATTTGGGCGTAATATTCTGTATAGTTTCTTATAAAAGTATACCCACAATTTTTTAGCCTTTTTGTCTTCGTGGCACACTTTCAAATAAAAGTATTTTTAGAAGTGTTCTTAAAGGGATAGAAAGAGTTAGCACCAGCTTAGAAAAAAGTATTAGTACAATTTTCTAAAGATATTCATTATTTTAGATTTTGTTGTTTTATTTACATTCAGAAAGTAACATTAAAAATATAAACTTTTTTATAATAATAAAAACTGTGATTATTAATTAATTAGGATTTTAATGTGAGACTTAAGTCTATTATTTTTAGTTATTTCGGTTTATAATAGGACGTATAAGGGATAAGGCAGTCTCATTTCATGTTTTAGTTCGCTTAGGTTCTCCCCCCTTTTTTACATTTCCTGTTGGCAAGAGTTGTAAATCTCAATTTACAGAGAAATGATGTTTACACATTGGCCAAAATTTTGCGGCACAGGCTGTAGCTTAAAAGAAAACTATATGGGAGGAATGGAGGTGGGGTTAGTGTGTAATGGGGATTAACACCCTAACTTCCAAGAGCCAATAACATTAATGGATATTAAATGCCCCAAGAAGTTATTCGAAGGTTTCTTCAAGTTAGCTTAGGGAAGTTATTTTATTAATGAGTGAGCTTACAATACAATGTATCAAAGCTAATGTTTTTGTGATATTTTATTTTACGATTGGGGATCCTGGAGCACTTTAAATGCACGTGTAACTGTGATTATTTAAAAAATTATCAATTGGTCTTAAAAATGTAGCTTTTACTTCATTAGACACAGCTTCACTGCTCTATATTTTATTCATACTTCATTTAATTTTTTTTTATTGGGGCACATCATCCCCCCCGTCCTCCTTTCTGGATGTGACACACAAACTTAGAACCACTGATGTAGATTATAGGTAAACGATTCAAGTCTAGGTTACCTTTGAAGTTCGTATTTTCTCAGTTTTTATAGCCAAACACATTTTTTTATATAAAATAAATAAACTATTGCTTTAATGGAAACGTTTAAGTTCAGATTTCTACACACTCTAATAATTTTAATTCTGTAGGTTTATATTTGTATTTAGCTTTAATTTATTCTTAAGTGTTTATTTATTTTGACGTGACTAGCACGCCATGCGGCCAGAGGTCATAATACATGTAATTAATTCTCGATATATTCATTTTAAACTTATTGTTTTCAACGGACATTGCATTGCGTCGTAGGAAACACCTAATAATAACAATACATTTATCAGATCAAGAAATATATTATTTTTTTACCGGGGTTTTGTCCAGATATTTCGTCCACTTTTTGAAGCAATACTGATCTGGTGTATTTTTTTTTACGTTTTCTAAGAGACTCACAATGACCGCACCATACAAGGAGGAAAGAAATGGACTTTAGCATAGGTGGAGGGGAGAAAGGTAAGAAGAAGCGTGGCTTTGCATCTTGGATCCAAAAAGGAAACAGACTTGTAAAAAAATTCATTGGAATTAAGGGTCAGTTTTATAGTCAGATTTAGCACGCCTCAAGTGCGGCGCTATACTAAATACAAGACGTCACCTACCTGAAATTGAATGGAATGGGCCAGTTTCATATGCGAAACTGGCCCATTCCATTTTGGTCTAGGTAGGTGTCGTCCTGTATTTAGTATCGACTCGCACTTTAGGCGTACTAAATCTGACTATGAAACTGGCCCAAAGTATATTGATAATGGCAAGTTTTATTAGTGCCAATTATACCAAAAGGAGGAATGCCAGGCCTCCACCGTGGTTCGGATTCCGCGTTAAACTGTAGGTCCTCCATTTCATCTCACAATCACCCTACATTAGCGTAAGTGCGTATAACCCGAACGGGTAGTAAGACGCGGTGCTAATAATAATAATAATATACCAAAACTGTTACAAAGGACAGGAAAAGGGGACCGCTCTAATTACCTCCAGACCACGGCTATGACAAGTTAGTTTGTCTGATCCATTAACAGTTTCAACGTAGAAGACATTAACATGAGGTGATATCAACCTAAATTTTAGTCGTGATTCATCCTTTGTCTTTTACTACCTTTTTGACTAGACTTCATTCATTTTTAAAAATTTATTGCTCCAAAATCAAAGAATAATATTAATTTCAACTTAATACACCAACAGTAGAATGTTCTTTTTGACGTAACAATTGACTCTGGAAATGAAACTTTTTGCCAGAGTAATGACTTCGACAAAATGCAATGACCTTATTTAGTATTAATTGTTTTAGCGTCCAACGACCAACCTCATTGAGGAAATTGACTATAAATGTATATAGTATATATATTTCAGGATTTCAAATGGTTTTTACTAAATATTTGCTTGTTTAATAAGTTCACTTAAACAGTAAAGGTATATTTTTTCCCAACATGACCAAGAGGTCCTGAGAGAGTCCCGTGTTTGATGTTATGCATTATTATTGTTATTTTAAGTTTTATCCTGAAATAGTAAATTTTCTTGTTTGTGAAATGTAAATATTGATTGTAAATCTGATCTAGCCCACCATTCATTTATCACCTATTTTATATATTTTTTTATATGACGCTGGACTTAAAGTTAATAAATAGAGAAATGCCTATCATATATATATATATATATATATTCTTTCCTATTAAAATACACATCCTCATTATTACTAAAGTTATATTAAAGATTAGTTTAACAAATTTTCACAACATAGGAAACCGTAATGGTTCTTTGATATTTGTGATTGGCATATTGGCACTAACAGAAACATTTTAAATGAGAGGAAAAACACATGTTCAAATTCCGCGATGCCCATGACTAATGTTCAAGTGATGTTGAGATTACCATACTTATTAAATTAAACATGTCTACTGAAGCATATTTTATTTTGTACGAAAACATAATATGTTACAAATCTGCAAACATATTTATCCTAATTCGCGTTCCCTTCCACCCCACTTTAAAGGTGCCGCCCACTTGAAAGGACATGTATTCACACTGTTGTATTTCTCGTGGAGTTGGCAGCCATGATTCTTCAAAACACTAAAAGGATTTTTCTTGAGTGATGAAAATTTGTAGCACAACTTCCTTCGGAGGGGAAGTAAAGCCGTCAGTCCCATGTCGTTATGACGTGTAAAAGAACCCTGGAAGGTATGTGAAAATACCTTTCCCGTTCTAGCTCGTAGAACATTCTCGTGTGCTGATATGACCAGTCGATTCAGAATTTGCATTTTAAATAGGGCTTACCCCAAATAAATAAAAATATCTATCTTAAAAACAATATATAAAACCTAAAATGTAAGGTTTAAATGCTATTCAAACATGTAGATACTTTTATATAACTCGCTAACGTCACCTATCCCTATCTTGAAATAGTTCTATCCAGTCCAACTCATTACACCCTCTCCCTCACGTACATTCTAATGTTATCCTCCCATCTGCGTCTAGGTCTTTCCAATGATCTCTTCCCATTGGGTTCACCAGTCAATACTCTAAACAAGGTTCTAGAATCTCCCATTCGCGTCGCATACCTTTCCCCCCCCCCTCCCCCCCAATCTACGGGATTTGACTGTACTAACACTGTCTTGTGATGAGTCCAGGGTATGTAACTCATCATTATGTAACATAATCCACTCCCCATCCCTGTTTGGACCAAAAATCCACCTAAGAACCTCGTCTTAGAACATCCTGAATTTGTTTTCGTCATGTAAGGTAAGATACCACGTTTCACGCCCATAAAGAACAACCATTGTTTCGTAAAGTCTGTTAAACGTAGGAATTGTTTTCTTAAAGGCCTTTTTCCTTACCAGAAAGCTATTATATAGTAGGATATTGGTAGGAAAAAAGACCTTTCATAGAGTAATTCCTACCGTGAATGGAATATATATTGTGAGTTTTACGTCAACAACTTACTGACCACGTAATAGCATGTATTTTCCGACTGAATTATTTTCCTAATTTCCAATCTAATATCGCTATTGTTAATTAAATTGTTCCTAAATATTTTAACTCACCCTGTCGATTGTTATATTGCTCGAAGTAATCTCGTCCCCAATATGTGTTCGCTATGTAATTATATGCGTAAAACATTTAGCTCAATTTTTTTATTTTTGGCACACATTATCGAGGAAGCTCAGTGAAATAGCTATAAAACCAATTAATGAAATTAGGTGTACTTTAAAAGATACAGTTTTCCATTATTATTGATCAAATATTTTAAGAACGGACGAGCGGTTCAATCTGTTTCAGCAGATTTGGGACAAATTTGGTACTCACGATCCTCCGTTTAAACATCACATTCATATTGATTACATTGGTTGCCCTTACGACTCGCAAATTCGGCCCTAAAATTTCTCAAACCTTAAACAAGGCTGCCACCCATCTGGAAAACCTGGAAAACAGGGAAATGTCAGAGAATTTGATTTGAACTGGAAAAATCAGGGAATTTCTCAAATTATATAAAAATTACTGGAATTTTAAATATCATAAAGTCAAATTTTCGGAAGTGTTTAACTATTTTGCTAACAACTTATTTTTACATTAATATTTTTCTTCTTATTAATTAAAATTGCGATCGTAATTTGTGAACTTCACAGTGAAGGCTATTGCTATATTGCGGAATTACGTAATCCAAGAACATCTGTTCATGTGTAAACATCAGCGCATGCGCCGTGGTCACCTTCTAGTTGTGAGGAAGCGTCTGCACAGCCTTCGATATGACACCTAATACGCATGCGGGTATTTGATCATTTGTATTATTTAATTTAATTTTTAGCACCGCGTCTTACTACCCGTTCGGGTTATACGCTTAAGTACTAATTACACTAATGGATTAGGAATTGGGAAGGTTGAATATAGGGGAAGTGAACCCGCATTTGCGTGGAGGGAGAGTGGAAAACCATTTAGGAAAAACCACCCCCAGTTCACCCGACCGAGATTCGAACCTCGATCTCCCCGTCCTCGGTGGTCTGACTCAACACGACTGGCGCGTTAGCCAACTACGCCACCGAGGCGGGTATTTGTATTATTAGTTCCGAAATAGTGACAAAACGACGCTTTATCATTATTTTCTTTATCATTTTTAACTGGATTTTAAAAAAAATAATGTTTTATTTGATTATTATGTTAGGGCGTTATAGCAAAATTGTTTATTTAACAGGTCACAATAATTGCAAATTGACTTTTTCAGTTTAGTGACCCTTTGCGCATGCTCAAATACAGATTTATTTGAGTGTTTCTCAATTCTAAAATTACATGCGTACGGTATTTGTTTTGAATCCAAAGCTTAGCCTCTCAACCACCCACTATTTACAACTATAAATAAAATGTTTTCTATAGATGTGTGAAAAGCAGTGCACCCAGACTCCAAAAACAAGCTTCATATAAATAAGTAAAAATTAAATATATTTGTTCATGATGGGCCCAGGCCCTAAAGTGTTTTATCTTAAGTGAACGTGGCTATCATTAATTATGGAGTTGGGGCAAAGACAACTTGCATTGCATGTAATGACAGGAAGGTTGAGGTTTGAATCCCGGTTAGGTGCACTTGAGGTGGTTAACTCATTCTCTCTACATGCTAATGTGTGTACATCTATTCTAAACTACCTTTTCATTCCTGCCATATATTGAGTTGTTGAAACTTTTATACTTTTGTCTGTAAAACCTGGAAATGTCAGAGAATTTCAATGTTAAAAATTAGTGGCAACCCTGTTAAACGAAATCACAATTTTGATCATGTGTGCGATCATAAGTATGCTGATGTTTTGTTGTGTGTTAACGTGCATACGTGCATGTTAGGCTTCTTCCTGCCCGTTATGGCGTAATTTATATTTTTCTTCAGACGTGACTAATATGAATAGTAAACTTAAAATTAATTTAATCTATTTGACCTTTGAATTATTGCTTCAATGCTGTGCCAAATAATTTAAATTAATTTAATGGTGGTGTCCTCTATTCGGACAGTGCCGTAATTACAATGATTTGCAATCTGTGTGTTTATATTCATTAAATAATTAGCGATGCACGGAAAAGTTAGGGGGAGGTAGTAGTTACAGAACTGTCCGTTAGGATGATCCGTCAAAACATTCAAGTCCCTTTTATCAATGGTAACTCTAAAAAAGTCCGATCATTTAATTTTAGTTGACATTCGTTCTAATTTTGTACCATATCCACTTTGGATAACCTTTAGATCGCAAGTATACCCGAAAAAGGAAAGAAAAAAAAATACTTGCGCCCACGTGGTTTAAGGTATCACTTAGGCTAGTAAGAAACCAGATTAGGGAACTTCCTTAAATTACCTAAGGATTTTCTTCATGATTTTAGACATCCCGCCCCCCAACCCCATATAATGGATCGTAAGATTCCACCCCCTCCCACTCCCCTCTAGCCTACGTAATTTCTTGCGATTTTGTAAGTTGGATTATTTTAATAGTTTGGTTATTTTTAGAAACAAACATTGATTAAAAAAAACCTTATGTAATATGAATCCTGACCTCCCCCCCCCCCTTCTCATAAGAAAACGTAGAAAATACTGAACGCACACTTCCCCCCAAAATTCTTAATTAATTTAAAAAGCGGGATATTGATGGTTTAATTACTGACGGAGCACCGGGGTTAATCTCACGCGGGATCTACAACTGTGTGCTAATGCGGATACACTTCCACCAAAACCACCCTCCTAACCCCTACCTCTTACATTAGCTTGGCAAGAACCTTGGTGTCAAATGTATTCATACAAACATAATTCAACTAGGTTATTTTTTTAATATTAATTTCTTGTTTCAAGATACTATCGAGAAACTTGTCTTCTTCAACCGGTTTAGGAAATCTTGTGTCGTAGAGGTAAAACATGTTTGGGGGCATTTTAAGGCAAAAAATGTTGATTATTGAATCACCGAGGATTGGGGTGTATACGTAAAGGCATTGATTATAATCTTGAAGTAATAATGTATCTTGTCTACAGCACACCGGGAAACCCCGATATTAGTGACACATTCTTTGGCGTCGCTATCTCTTAATAATTAGTAATTAAGTCTTAATCACTAACTGGGATGGAACGAACCTTTTTACTTTAAGTTTGAAAGTTAAAAATATTTTGGAACCGAACGAATAATATGACAACGGAATTGATTCCAAAAGTAAATTGGCCTATAGTTACTCCAAACGTGGATTTAAAAAAAAATTTAAACAAACATTTCACTGTTTATTGTACGTTAAAAAGAGTTTCCCGTATGAGCAGATTATTTTGTGTGGTGGTGGTGGTGGTGATGGTGATGAGGGGGTAGTCCGTCCGTCGCCCCGCCCGCTAACAACGCCTTATAATATTTTTATTCAACCACTTAGCTCTGTAGTCGATACGTGAGTGAAATAAGAGAACTGAAATCACTCTAATTGCTTTATTTGAAACTCCTTTAATAATTCTCATCTTTTGAATATCCTGAAACCTAAGGCTAAATTAAATTGATGTGAAACTTTTAGATCTCTATTGAATTCGCTCCATTTAATGAGTTGTAACAAAGTCAAAGAAAAATGTTCTAGAAAATTTACCAACCCACATCCTTAGTTGTTGGTTATTCCGAGGCTATTTTATGAGTGACTCAATAAAAATAACATCCATGTGATATATGTGCGGCCCCCAGCGATCCCACCCTACACAGCACCCACTATATTGGCGCAGTGATGGTATATCGAGGGGTGGATGGGGGGGGATTAATCGAGCGGGCGGCGCGCGCCGACCTTTACACCACTTGGTTCGCGCGTGTAGGAAAGAGACATGACGAGAAAGAAAGAGAGAGGAAGAGGTGTGACGTACTGTCGTCACCTTTTGAATGTTTCTGAGCAGCACTACTCCGGCTTGGGCAGTCGAGTAAGTACAGTCTGTCTCGCGAGTTGTCGTGTCCAAGAAGTAGCTAGGCCGGGGGGGGGGCGTGTTTCATTGGTTGAATGTTAACGGTGTCGGCTGCTGTTATTATTAGCGGTTTTGTGGTCACGGCGACGCGAAGTTTTTTTTTTTTTCTGTTTTCTCTTTCTTCATTTATTGCTCTGAGCTGTGTGCCTCGTTTTTTGTGGTCTCTTAAGAGTGTTATGGAAACTAGGTTTTGGTTCGTAAAGTGAAGTGATAAAATGTGTGTCTTTTACAGTGAAGTTTGTTATTAAAATTTATCAAAGGTTCTTGTTCAACAAATATACACCAGTGTGGTCACGCGGACCTATTTTTACAATTCCACAAAGAAGGGAGTTTATGTGAGTTTCTTTGGGTCTGGCAATATTGAGGTAATCAACCAGTTTATTATTTTGAGTTTGCAAATGTTGTTTTATTCCCGTGTTTTTTTTTTAAACCTTTGAGGCTTAATAAAATGTTTGATTTATTTATTATACGTGTAAGTGTTGCGAAATTACGCCGTGCAAGTGTATTAATACGTTGTTGTATACAGAGCGTATACGAATTTGTGCGATTCTACCAACACGATGCTTTACAGCTAAACAAGCCTAAAATTTACGTCGAACGTCGTCTCATTTTAGTTTGTCAGACAGGTGATACTTAAAGAGTCGATATACGACTTACCCTTGGAGATATTGGGCGTGGAGGGGCAGTTGTTGTGTCTCCATGGTCGTCTGGTGATAAGGTTTTTAGACAGATAATACTTGAGAGTTAATATAAGTTACATGACCTACCCTGGGAGATATTGGGCGTTGAGGGGCAGTTGTGTGGCCAAACCTCAGTCCAGCAGATTTTTTTTCTTTGTCAACACTTGAACATGTACACCCAAATACCCCCGTAGATAGTGACAATCTCGTAGGGAAATTGCTAGCTGCTTGTACACAAACCGTTGATCCCGGCAGGTTGCGGCGTGTACAGGATAGTATAAAGGTTGATTGACTTGATTCACATGTTCGCCGAAAAATAGTGAACAGAATCTGCTTGAGGGGCGCAGTAACTCACACGCTGTGTGTTGACCGTGATGCATTGCAACCCTAACTTAAAACAGCTGATTATCAACATACTTTATTTTCTAGTGGATAAATACATATCTTAGATAATTCTCCCTATGGATGTTTTCAAATTAAAACCATGTGTCGTGGCACAGTCCGATACATCGATACACACACTTTACATTAACGGGTTATTTCAAATCTGTTCACAAAAGCTAACGAAGCTCTGTCTGGTTGCTTCTGGCTGTACAGCGCATGCGTTGTCAAATGCGTATACGCACTGATTAGTGATGGGGGAGTTTGAGATTTGATTGTCTCTCCCGTGCAGAACATTTCAGCCAGAGCGGACGAAGTAGAGATGAACTGGACTCTAGCAGGACAGCTCGCGCCGACGAATCTTGTGATTGGCTTAGAGCTCGTCACGTGACCCCGTTTCTGTTCTACGCTTGTTTTTCGGAGAACGTATGGATCCACAGTAATCAGTGGCGTGTCGTGGAGTGTTTCAAGGTAAGCAGACCTTGTTTAAATTGTACCTGTAATATTTTCTCGCATCACTTGGGCCCTATTTGATAAATCATACATATACTCTGCTCTGCATGCCTCACACGGGAATGTATTCCCTTCGATACCTGACCAATGAGAGTTCTACTGAGGGGTGTGAATTATTCACAGGTACAGTTAAAACTAATGCTGCTTATCCGAGCAACACTTCACGACACGCCACTGACTAATTACTGTAAATGTGCTGCCGCCTGTCTCGTAATGCACGGTATTCGTTTTGAGCACTATTCTAGTACTATGCTTACTATAAGCTATTTAAATAAAAAGAATAAATGTTTTTTATTTATCATACTGTACGATGAAACCATGGTTTATATCCTTCCATCAGATGATGGTATCACCTATTTCTCAAATTAAGTATCGGGAGGCGTTTGTTGTTTTACATTTTTGACTGATTTTGCTCTGAGGAATCTCACTTTTAAGAGGAATTGCACGAAGTTGTATACAGTATGTATTGTGAAACGCTTATCAAATGTTAGTATTAAGAAAACTATAATATAGTACTTGATTTAAATCTTGTCCTTAACATGGTTCTCATCTCATCGGCATCGCCCCACCCCCCTTTTCCCTCCCCTTAAGTACTTTAACTATCTTAGACCTAGGTCAAGGCTGTAGTCTAACCTTTCATTGATGCATGCGCATTCTGTTTACTAGCTTCCAAGGTTATAAGTTAAGTTGGTGAGTCGGATATTAATTTCACAACGTAATTTCTTGTCAAGAGACTTTAACGAAACAATAAACCTCCAAATTCTCAAAACACACATCGGTGGGTACGCACATCAAGCTCGTCTTGTCTTTCTTGCCTGTGATGGGGAGGTCGAGGTTCAAATCCTGGTTGGATGTATTATGTATTTTTTATAAATTTTTTGCTATTATTTTATCACGTGAATGAGGATACATTTCCTCTAAATTCTGCACTACTCACCCCCCACTTCACGTTTATTTGAATGCGTATAGCCCGGAAGGGTATAAAGACGCGATGCAAAAATAAATATTAATATTTTTAATGAAATGGAAAATCAAAGGTTAGTGAGAAGTAGTGACAAAAAATTTCTTTTTTTTTAATATCCTAATTTGTTTTTATACATTTTTTTTAGCAAATATAAACATTTTTATATAACAGCAAAAAAAATTATTAGTAAAACAAGTTTACCTCGTGCGATCATGGTCATAAGCTTTAGAGAGTATTATGACTCTGAAACAATAAATCACGAGGTTTTGACTAAAATAAGCATTTTCTACCTCATTTCTGAAGTTGACTTTTGGCACCCATTTCAGATATTTTGTTAATTAAGAGAAATATACGTGCCAAACATATTCTCCACCCACCCAAGTGATCTATATTTTTACATTAATGGTGTAGTGACGAGAAAGATATAATTTGTAGAAATTATACTCATGTTTGCTTGGAGGGAGAGTGAGAAACGATTATGGAAAAAAATATCTCACTACACCTGACTGAGATTTGAATCTAAACCTCCAAGTCACTGGGAAACTTGACAAGATGAGAATGGCACCTTTATCTGCTTGTTCATCTTTGCGGATAATCTTTATTTCTCGCACTCTTAATTCAATAACGGAGCTGCTTACCTAACCTCATCACAGGATGCCAACGACTGAAAATTGTTTCATAGCTTAAATCAGTATCATCAAATAAAATAATTGTGTAACATTACTATGGCAAAATTAAATACTTAATTATTAGGCCTAGCATAATTTATTTTTAAAGATTTCTCTCACTAGACTCCACGATTTAAAATAAAAACAAAGATAAGCATCAAATAACTTCTTTAAAGCCATAGATAAGGATGAACAGTAATTAAACTTGAACCAGTCTTCAAATTGTTGGTCGATAACCTGTATTATATTTAGAAAATATTGGGACTAAGATAAGATGAGCGAAGTTGTTTCACCATTATAAAAATACCTATTACAAAATAAACGTTTTGAAATTAAAAACTAACTTTTCACGTATCCCAATTTTGCAGCTGTCCAGTGAAGAATACAAAAAACTACACTTTACTGCATTTTCTGGTTAAAAACTTAATAATATATCTGATTTGTCGAGCTATTAGCCGTTTGATATATATACTTAAAGTATTTCTTCTTCCAGCTACTTTGACTACCTGTGAAGAGTAATTTCCAACAGAGACTCAAAACAAAGTGTTTCAAGAAGGTGGAGGGCGTTTGGCATAAATGAAGCACAAGGTGGCTCCTTGAGTCTGGTTGCTCTCCAAAAGGGGTTCAGTGAAAATATGTTTATTCAAAATTAAAATTAAATCCACAAGTATTTAACCTACATAGAAAATAATAATATTTAGCACCGCGTCTTACTACCCTTTCGGGTTATACGCTTAAGTACTAATTACACTAATGGATTAGGAATTGGGATGGTTGAATTTAGAGGAAGTTAACCCGCATTTGCGTGGAGGGAGAGTGGAAAACCATTTAGGAAAAACCACCCCCAGTTCACCCGACCGAGATTCGAACCTCGATCTCCCCGTCCTCGGCGGTCGAGCTCAACACGACTAGCGCGTTAGCCAACTACGCCACCGAGGCGGGTTACATAGAAAAAAAATCGTGGTTTATTTAGTATTAATTTAGCGTTTCTACATTAATTCTGTAATCATAATAAAAGTATTTTGATTTTAATTACGTCCTCTAAGCCCTAAGGGCATCTTCAACTCGTAACGTCTGGACATAAGGACGTTTAAAATTAAGGATGCGGTGAAATATAGTGGATGCCTCCCTGGTAGGTTGAGAAACACTGCCTTAGACCTTTGGACGATAATTATATACATTGGTATGACTGTGGCATCGTGACTAATAAAGTCGTCAATATTGTCGAACTTAATCTATGCTATGACCTCCATTTGTCCAAGTGTGACAAACCGCACAAACAATCGTCCAGCGGTGTTTTATGTTACTATCACCTTAGCACTATTTTACACTGAATAAGTGAAAATTGATGACATCAGCATTGATGCCTTTGAAAGTTGTTCTCGTCTATAAAAATAAAGTTGTGTCAAAGATTTGTTTCTTATTTTCTCTTTCTCTTCTACTGGAAAACCACAAATGATAGGACGTTTGATTAGATCAGCGCAACTGTTTAAAGATTTGTAATCCTGTAAACCTGATTGATGTATGCTTTTGGTGTTTCTTGATCTTTTGTTCCCAATGCCCCTAGTAGGGATCAAACCGGTGTCTCCTGATTTATTTTTGTGCCTGAATCTGACTTTATAAATTATATATTTCTGTTTTTATATAGCTTATTTATTTATAATATTACTTATATTTTGTCAATGTAATCATTTTAAGCCAGGCTTGCACATATATTAGCCCTTCTTCCCTTCCGTGCATCTAAATATTCGTTTTAAAGCGTTACTGTCATGTTGGATTGGCCTTTTGATGACGGGGAAATCGCGGCTCTCATCCTGGACGGGTTAAATGAGGGGTGGGTTTCCCTAAATGGTTTCTCACTCTCCTTCCACGCAAATGCGTGTAGCTTACCTGTAAAATTATCTCATCTTCATCCCTACCCAATTAGAGTAATTATCATTATATGCATTTAACCTGAACAGGTAGTAAGACGCGGTGATTAATTTATTAATATCTTAGGAAACTTTTAATTAAATATAAAAGTGATTCGCCAACAAAGTGACCCAGAATGTCATAAAACCATAAAAGGGATTATGTAATTAACCAATATTTTACTATCTCTCGATTCCTCGAAGAAAAAAGTATTGGGATCTTAAAAAAAAAATCGAACTCGAGATTTTGATAAATGTCGATGTTTCATGAACCCCCGAAACTGAAAAAGTTGTTTTCGCGATGCCGTCTGTATATGTATATTTTCCTATTTCCACGAAAATGACTTTAAGGGTAGTATACTTGTGCATAAATGTTCAATTTTGTTCATATAAACACATTTATTTGAAATACGAAATAACGTGTCATTGCAAATATTATATATATATATATATATATATATATATATATATTTTGTTTGAAATATAGACTATTCATTTTAAATCAATAGTTTTCGAGCTATAAGCCAATATTTATATTTTTTATACAAATCTCTGGAAATGAAATTGCTTCTTATGCTCTTTGGTGGACAGAGATGTTCCTCTTTTCTCAGTGTTTATTTAACTTTGTATATTATTTGGACTTATTGAAGGATTGTTTCTGAAACCGTGTGTATTATTTTGTTTAACATATTTTTACAAGTCTTTAGTAAAGGTCTTTATTTTAAGATTAAAGAGAGATAAAGTATATGCGGTGGACCGTACCATTTATTTTAAATATATCCATAACATTAGATACAATTTTTTGACGTTATTTCTTTATTTAGAAATTATTATTAGCATATTTAGTTTAAATAATTATTAGTTAAACTTAAAAAAAATTTACATTTGATTGGAATGCGCTTCAAGGAATGTGTACCCTCCTCAACGAAACAATAAAGAGAAATTCATCAATACTTTTATAGTGTCTTTGAATAGCCATTTTTCGATTATTACATTAGAACTAAATGTCGGCATTAACTACAATGCGAGCTTGTGTATTAATCACAACTTGTGAATGTGAGGAATGCCAGGCCTCCACCGTGGTTCGGATTCCACGTTAAACTGTAGGTCCTCCATTTCATTTCGCAATCACCCTACCATTACACATTAGCGTAAGTGCGTATAACCCGAACGGGTAGTAAGACGCGGTGCTAATAATAATAATAATAATAATACAATGCGAGCTGGTATCGAATCCAAATAAGTACTATATCTACTTTTATTTTAGAGTTTGGTTATTTAACTTGCACATCCTTTTACACGGGATGATCAGCTCGTGACTTAAAACCCAACCTAAACTAGGGCATCCCCCAGCTAACAATTGATTACCCAACACTAGCGTTTGAAATGTAACTACCTACGTCCTACGCATATAAACACAAACAAACATGCCACTATTTGTGTAAGGATTGCCTGGAATGTAAAAGGGGATTCTCTAGTAGGTTTTCTATTTCTCTGACAGTGACTGGTGGGAAGTAAATGGGGTCCGGGTATATTCTAGTAACAAAGTGACGTAAGGGCTCGGGTATACTCGAGTAACAAATCGACGTGGGGCCCCGTGTATAATCGAGTAACAAAGTGACTGTGAGGCCCCGAATATAGTCAAGTAACAAATCCATGGGGGCCCTAGTATACCCGAGTAACAAAGCGACTTGGGGGCCTGGATATAATCAACTAACAAAGACATTTGGGGCCTAAGTATAGTCAAGTAACAAAGCAATTTGGGGGCCTGGATATACCGAAGTAACACAGCCACGTGGGGGCGTGGGTATAGCCAAGTAACAAAGCCATTTGGGGGCCCGGGTATACCGAAGTAACATATCCACATGAGGGCCCGTGTATACTCGAGTAACAAGGCCACGGGAGAGCCCGGTTATACCGGAGTAACATAGCCACGTGGGGGCGTGGTAGAGTCAAGGTACTAAGTCACGTAGGGGCCCGTGTCTACCCCAGTGATCTCTATATATTATACTGGATGGACATAAACACACCCCTTGCAACGGACCAAATCGTGACGCTAAAGTTGGTCGTCTGCTTGCTAGTGAGGTGACAGATTTTACGGTTTCTTTCAATGTTATTGTGCAAAAACGTGTGTCTGGCGAATAAAAGTATTTATTTTTAAAAATAGTGACGTATGATACCCCACTTGACTGAAGATACCTTTACATTAAAGGATATATATATTTCAGTTTTATAGGTAATATTGTACAAATAAGAATTAAATATTTGATATATTAAAATATGTAGCTAGAGCCCATGTTGTTTACATTCAGCCAATACTACAATATATTTAAAATTGGTTATAAGCTTATATAATGGTTTCAGAAATACTATTATATAAAGTTCAATAACTAAAATAAAAAGGGTACCGCCAAACTTAATTACATTAGTTTGCATAACAAACTTTGTGTAGTAGTTTTGCATTCAAATTACCATTTAGGTTATAGGTTTGTATGAAGTATATTACTATATCACATTATATTTAAAGTTGGTTGTTTATTGCTTTAATAAACCATATTATATTAAATGTTTGATAACTATAATGAAATAAGGTCGCTAAAAACCTGATTACTTTTGTTCGAATGACAAACTTTGTGTAAAAGTCCTACGTTCAAATGATCATCTAGCTTAGAGGTTTGTAGGAAGTATTACTATTTTAGCCTAAATCAACTTATTTAAAGAAACAAGTTATGCGCGCTGAACTTAGTTATGCTCTTCAAACCTTTTATTTACCCATTTATTTCCTTTAACTAATCATACATTGATATATCTCATATATTCATAAAAATTAGCGAATGATGTCGAAATGCCACATTGTCTTGTATGTGTGAAAGAGAAAAAGAGATACGTGAAAGTATCCTTCTCTCTTACACAATGGTATGTAGACGACAGCTTGAAAATTTTAGCCGCAGATGTCCATCTCGTTATATTATAGAGATCACTGGTCTACCCAAATAACAGAGCTACGTGGGAGCCCGGGTGTACCGAATTAACATATTCACGGGAGGGGTGGGGGGGTGAGGTATAGTCAAGGTACTGAGCCACGTAGTGACCCGGGTATATTCGTGTAACTGAACAACGTGCGCGACGATCCCTCATTGTTCAGTAGTTGTCCTAATGTACTTCCGTGTCCTGTAAGCGCCGTTTTCTGTACGCGCAACTGCGCCCGTCATGAGGCAACCTTAATCTAGGATATTCGGTACTTTCTGGAAGTTTCCAGTGAGCACCCTCGCCCAGGATGTTCCGTGTGGTCTAAAATGGACCAGGATACCGGCTCTAATTTAGTTCAGGACAGAACACACTGTCTTGAAAACACGCCGCACTAATGAGAAAAACAAGGTCACCATTGGAAGAACTTTACGGAGCACATACCAACAGTTAAATGTATGGCAAACAACATTGTCAACATCATTCAAAATTTACTCCCGCTCCAGAGCATTGGCTTGGTTGAAGACAGATTTTTTTTTCCTTTTTGTCAGCCAATATCATGTGTGAAACTTGCCCATTCTATTCTGGTCTAGGTTGGGTGTTGTCTAGTATTTGGTATCGAGGCGCACCAAGTCTTTAATGTGATACTGGCCCATAGTCCGTGCTGTTCGACAGGCGTGACGTCACACTTGGCTACCTCGTCCTGCCTCGTCCTTATACTGTTATATCTTAAATTGTCTTTATTTTATTTTTAGTATCGCGTCTTACTCTACCTGTTCATACGCATGTATACTAATTACACTAATGGCTTAGGGATGAGGCATTTTGGGTTTAGTGGAAGTTTACCCGTATTTGCGGGGAGGAAGAGTGTAAAACCTTGCAACGCCACCGGCTGAAGGCTTATAGTTAGTTATAAATCAAAATGCAATGAGGTAAGAGTAAATTTATGAAATCTGAATAGCTCTTTTTCTTTATTCTCTTTATCTTATCTTTCTAAATTTCTCTCTCTCTTTGTATATATATATATATTTCTCTCTTTCTCATTCTTGATCAAACACCCAAGCTCAATACCATTTATTCGCCACTTAATGAAAGGAAACAGTCATTCTCATAATTTAAAAATGTTTTGCACTCCCGGAATTTGGACCCTGGTATTTTTAAGCAAAGGTGTTGGCGTGAACTTTCATTACATTAAACTATAGAGGTTCCAGAGACCTGGAAAACAAGGAAAAGTCAGGGAATTGGCTTGGCCATGGAAAAGTTAGGGCATGTTATCAAAATTCTGGAATATTCACTAAAAATAAATGGTACGGTGCACTGAACAGACTTTCTCTCACTTTTATCTTAAAATCGACATTTAATAAAAACTCGCAGGATTTGTGAAACTAAATAATAGACCTACATATTGTTGTAGAAACATTACGCCAAAGACCATAAATTAAATAATATACACTGTTACTTACTACTTTCTCTATGGCATTAAGAACCAGGAACACTGTTATAAAAATTGAGCAACGAGAATCGTCTTTGCCCACCAAAGAGCACATAAGAATCAAATTAATTTTTAAAGAGCTGAATTAAAAAGTAGAAGCAAAGACGAATAGGAATGAATATTTGTAAAAAATAAAGTTGTTTATACTGATGAAAAAATAGATTGTTTAGTGTTTATATTTTATAATTTTAGTCAATATACTAATATTTGAGAACCCGCTTCGGTGGCAGCGTGGGCTAGCGCATTAATCTCATGTTGGAATGGACCGCCGAAGACGGGGAGATCGGGGGCTCGATCCTGGTCGGATGCATTGAGGATATTTTCCCACATGGCTTTCCACTCTCCCTCCACGCAAATTCGGGTGCACTTCTCTAATTTAAGCTTTCCTAATACCTAACCCTTTAGTGTAATTAGTATATATGCGTATAACCTGAACAGGTAGTAAAACGAGCTGCTAAAAAATATTTAAAAGAGTGGTTTTAGAAAATGATTTAAAATATGTTGGCGTAGCCTGCCTGATATACAATCTGTAAAGAACACATTGGAAAATATATTGAACGAAAATGTCAATATTTGTATTGGTGATGCCTCATAATTGCCTATGTCGCATTTTTATTTTCGAAGTGAAGTTGAAGTTTTCATACATTCCTACTAATAGGATATTATACTTATTTCTAGGAAACATAACTTTCTATCAATTGCAAATTTATTTTGAAATATTTGTAGAAGTCTTAATATATTGTGTATTTTAGTGGTATTATTAAATAAGTGTTTAGTTTTCTCAAAAGAGAAAAACACATTTATTTTAAAATTAATAACTTATTTACATTCTTCAGGTTCATTTAGTAAACCATAATATGTATTGTGAAATAAATGTAAAATAGGATATATTTCCTTACATGTTTTTACTTTCGAAAATAATAAATGTCATAAATAAATGTCATATTTACTCAACTAAATATATATTTATACAATAGCTCTATATAATATTACTTTCGCAAGCTCTAAAGACAATAATGGCCATCATTGACCATCCAAACTAAGGGCACGGGATGAGAAGGGTGAGTTTTAAGTATTTTAGTGTTTTCTTGAAGAATGTACATTTAAAATTGCATAAAATGTAGACAAAATATTTATACATACTTTATATATAATATATATCGTGCTATATAGCCGGACTATCAGAAATTTACTACAGAAATTTACGAGTGGGGTGAGGAAGATAGAATTTTAAGAAGTTGTAACCGTATTTACGTTGAAGAGTGAGAAACCAATTACTAAAATATAACCGGCTGGGATTAACACCGTCAGACAAAAACTGGACTAAACGAGCTTGACGATTTTGTCCGCGTGCCCACCGATGATATTCAGTCGGTGTTAAACTCCCGCAAATAAAATCACACTGAAGGGTTTTCATAACTATTTGAGAACACCTCGTATATAAATATAAGTGGTTCGTTGAAGCGGACACGTATGATTAACCAGCGTGCTCTTGTCTCCATATCCGCCTGTGGAGAACCGCCAGGTAGCCAGGCGCTTCGTGACGTAATTAGCTAACACGTGACTCTGACAGGTAATCTTCGAACATAAACTTGGCGCGAAGTTTACTGTCGGAGCGTGTCAGCTAGAGAATAAATACACATACTTGCAACAAACACGCTTGGCTGGATCGCTAAGAAATGAGATTTCTCTTTGTATTGTTCTCTTTTTAACTTTTGCTCTCTTTCGTTCTTTCTTTGTTACTTTGGCTTTATCCTCTTTTTTTTCTCACGTGCATTATCTTTTATCTTTATCTATTTGTTCTAGTTCTTTACTCCTGTCTTGTGGACACGCGGTTTAAACGACAAGCTCACTATGTCTGGTTTGTCACTATTGTGGTTGTTGAGGCTTGAATACGACTATTGTGTACTGAGGGTGATTTTTACTTAAATTGTTTCCCACTCTCCTTCCACGCAAATGCAAGTATATTTCATCTAAAACTCCATCTTCCTCATCTTTACCCTTTAATGTAAAACTTTGAATAGACATAACAATAATTTTACCGGTTGTTCTCTTTGGGTGTAAAACGTGATTTCTTAACCTCACATGAAGAAAACGTTTTAGGATGTTCGAAAACACAGATGGGAGGGTAACATCAGAATATACCTGAAAGAGATGGGGTATAATGAGGTGGACTGGATAGAACTAGCTCAAGATAGGGGTAGGTGGTGTAGTTTTGTAAGTGTGGCAATTAACTTTCGAGTTACTAGTGCCATAGAATAAGCAAGTAAGTATATATTGTATATTATATATACATATATGTACACGCGAACAGGTAGCTTTGGGGGAAGTAAAAAATAAAATCATTTTACAAAGCGCTTAAAAAATTACAAACTTTTTGGTTAACATTATTTATAGTATACTATGTCATTAGTATAATTGTATTTATTTTAATAACTATTTATTAAAAGTGACGGCTGAAAATCACATAACTTAACATACTAATGCATAAAAGTGGATTCGATAATATTTTTAACTGTTATATATTGTTCCCATCATACTCCTAGACAAACACATGGCAAGAAGGATGGAACCGGTTCGAATGGCACAAAAGCAGAAGCAGAAGTATATATTTCAAAGTTAATACAAACAAGATAGATTGCTGTCAAACGAGCTCACTTTTAAATATAAATTCCTTCTCCATATTCTCTTCAGTAAATTTATTGGTACACAGGCGCTAAGTGTTTAGTAACGATAATTTAAACGCACTTTAAATATAGTTTTGTTAAGGCAAGATTTAATGCCGGTGGCGAATTATTTACCCGTTTGAAATGACCGCCACTCTGAAGGTGAGTGAGTGGACTTTCCTTCCAGTGCCGAGGCTTTCAGTTTGCTTGTAGGTAAGAACGGGGCAACTTTCTCTCTCCAGTAATAAGAACGTTCCCAACTTGCCCCATGCTCTTACGTTAAAAACTATTTTAAAATATAATTGTTATTTTTAAAATCTTGGAACGCTAATTGCAAGATTGTTATTGTTATTGTTATTAAACATTTGTCACTTGATAAAAGTTAAGGTATTAATATGGTACTAAAAATTCACCCCTTGTTTCAAAAATGTTGGTATTTTTTTTATATAAAATATGGTTGGACACACACACACATACACACACACACACACAAAACTATACCTTGATTTTGATAGAAATAACATTTTGGAAAATATACTTTTTTGCAGGCAACATTGTTAACATTTTATTTTATTATTAATACTATTTTATAGGTATTGATAATATATATCAAACATGACGGTTGTAGCTCATATGGGTTGGCTTACGAATACATTAAAATTGTTTTAGTAACTTTTGTAGCTGTTCTTCCTACCAGAATCCAACTATATAGCATCGGTTAGCGTTAGACCCTCAATACCGTAATTTACCTCAGTGACTTGCCAGTGGCGTATTGGTCTTAAACCCTGGCTGGGTGTATTGGGGGTGGGTTTTTCCCTTATTTTGAATTGTTTTCTCCATCTTCTTTCCAGCTACCTAGTACCGCACTCCCTCCACTTAATATTATTTTAACCCGCCTCGGTGGCGTAGTTGGCTAACGCGCTAGTCGTGTTGAGCCCGACTGCCGAGGACGGGGAGATCGAGGTTCGAATCTCGGTCTGGTGAACTGGGGGTGGTTTTTCCTAAATGGTTTTCCACTCTCCCTCCACGCAAATGCGGGCTCACTTCCTCTATTCCACCTTCCCAATTCCTAATCCATTAGCGTAATTAGTACTAAAGCGTATAACCCAAACGGGTAGTAAGACGCGGTGCTAAATAATAGTAATAATAATAATATTTTATTTCGTTGTGTTTCAGTACCGGTTTGAGTTAGATGCATGCATTAATTGCGTTAATAGAATATAGATGAGCAAATTAAAGTTTAATATATAATGAGTCCGCATTTGCATGAATTGATAGTGGGAAACCGTCTAGGAAAAAACCCTCTCAATACACCTGACTGGTACTCGAGCCTAGATCTCATCCAGTCTTAACACGGGTGTGACGTGTGAGACCATAGGACCACCGATTCGGGTCGTAATAGAATAAGCCTCTAATTTTTATTAACTCCGGTGTTCAAAACTTACGAAATTAAAAAATAACTAAATCAATATAGGCTTAATATTCACCTATATCGGTGGGCACGTGGACTAAACGTCAGGCTCGTCTAGTCTGGTTTGACGATAACGGTAAGGTTAGTGTTCGAATCACAGCCGGGTGAACTGAGAGTGGCGTTTCCTAAATTATCTCCGCACACACATTATCAATGCGAGTATATTTCCTCTACATGCTAGCTTCATCGCTTAACCCATAGAAGAAAATATTAAGATAATTTGGACGGATATTAAGACGCGGTGCAATAAACAAACAGCCCGGGATTGGATTCCAGCCTGGTGCATTCAAGTGTTTTCGTTAACATTATTTCAACTTCTTTTCATTCAACTATCATTGCGTACCCGCCTCAGTGGCGTAGTTGGCTAACGCGCTAGTCGTGTTGCGCTCGACCGCCGAGGACGGGGAGATCGAGGTTCGAATCTCGGCCGGGTGAACTGGGGGGGAGGGTTTAAAAAAATGGTTTTCCACTCTCCCTCCACGCAAATGCGGGTTCACTTCCTCTAAATTCAACCCTCCCAATTCCTATTCCATTAGCGTAATTAGTACTTAAGCGTATAACCCGAACGGGTAGTAAGACGTGGTGCTAAATATTATTATTATTATTATTATTATTATTAAATATCATCGCTTGTTCTTAAAGAGTATTTAAAGTAGTAACCTCATAATTTTTTCCATCTAGTTCATTTGTGCTTCAATATTAGTGGTGCGATGAATAGCCTACGTGTGTGCAATTGGCGTTGACTGCATCACACATTCAAAGAAACACACTCGCCAAAATATATATGTACTTACAACGCCTACAAAAATGCTTATGTGTGACTCTGCTGCTGTCCCACAAATGACAGGCTGTTCGGGAAAAAGTTCGCCAACGTCAGGTCCAGATTGGAATGGAACAACGAACAAAACTGTTTTCTAAACTTTTCTCTGTAGCATAATTTCTGCTCGGCTCCGATCCACTAGTTGCCTGTTTTTGCCCGTCACGTCACATCGTGTTCGAGCCAGAAAGGAGTGGTGTGGACGTCTCGGTGAACTTTTCCCTGAACATCGAGTCATTGGTGGAGTGGCAGCCGCCTCACACCTGCATTTTGTCTGTTTTTTTAAGTACATAAATCTATATTTTGGCGAGTGAATTTCTTTGTATGTTTTGAAAAATAATCATCTCCTTTATTTTGGCTTATTGGGAAAAAAATGAGTAGTCCGAAGATCAGATCAGATGTGTGCATTCGCGTGGATTTTGTATACGTTCCATCGATTGACTGGGATTGCAAATCTGCCAATAAGCTCGACCCACTGTACTCATTCATATATTATCTTGTCATCCAACATCGGTGAGGTTCAGGTCTTTTTCTATCTTGGTTTTAGTGAATAAATATATATGAAGCCGCTTGATACTTGAACATACGTATACATCGCACCACCGATATTGAATCACAATTGATCTATGGGAGGGAGGGGGGTGTTAAGCTACCAATTATGGGAACACTTTGAAGCATGTTTGAAAAAAAGTTTTAGTCAAGTTTAGACATTCCAGTCACAGATAATATAACAGCGAACACTTTCTTTGGGCATGTTCACGAACATTTTCTGTTCTAGTCTGGACCCAGCTCAAGACATCCTAGAAACTACTACTGGCCTGAACACGGAAACCCTTTGATGTGATTGGCAAAAATCGACAACTGGTGGCTCAGAAAACACCGGGTTCGTCTCGTTGCTCTATTCTATTCTGCACAAGGCTTAATGAGCGGCGTACTTCCCGAGCGGATCGTAGCTTTATGAAGGTAGGAGGTGGGACTTCCTACAGTGTGCGTATCACCATCGACACCTCATTCGCGGCAGACTCGTCGATGGCCCAGACAGACAGTAAGGCGTGGTTCCAAGGTTCCCATCATATTATTTTTTAAGCCACGGGGCTGGGTGGAGCACTGACCTTCGTTTAACACACTAACAGCGTTTTCGGGAAGTTTTAAACAACATTCAACCGTCATATTAATGGGTGGATCGTCAGACGAACGCGGTAAAACGTTCTCTGGCGGGATTGATGTGAACGTAAGCAAATATACGTATATCTATCTATCTTAAATATATTACAAAGATTCAAAAATAAAAATTACATGCTAGCGCTGGGTTTGCTATCATGTAAAATGTTTTTAAAATGAGTAGCCTACTTTAACCACTGAATCTGGGGATTAACTCGTGAGTCATGCGCGTTAAGAACGTATCTCACCCCACGGATAGCACCTGCTAAAGTAGGTAATACACCTCGAACCAGGCGTCGCAACTTAAGAGCCCCCGCACACTAGCGGCATTGTCGTGCGGCATGGCCGCGGGAAAAAAGAGAGCGCGACCAACAGAGCGATGTCGCAGTTGCTGGCTATTGAGTGTGTTCAGTCAATATTGCAGATCCTATGTGGTACTTCCTAAGGAAGCGTAAAGGAAAGAAAAATAACAGATTTTGGGCGCACCCTATCGTGAAGTATCGTCAAGAAAAGGGTATGATTACATTTTTTTTTATCAAGAACTGAGGTCGCATGTCGAAAAGTTTTTTTTAATTAGGCCTAATCAGAATGTCTGCGAAACCACTTTATGAACTCTTAGATTTACTAAATGATTCAATCATAGGACAGGATAAACTCATGAGAAAAAACTTTCATCCAAAGAAAATACTTAGTGACATTGAAGGAAGAATAATTCATAAGGTTCCTCAAGAAAATATACGATACTTTCTTATTTGGCTAAGATTAGAACAGAATTAAAGTGATTTTTTTTTATAAAAAAAGAAATAAACACACTGGAGGAATAAAAGCTATTAGCACACAGAGCAAACGCACGCTAGACTGGAACAAGCGACTTCCAACGAGAGATTTATTGGTTTCGTCACGGATTGTACTTGCCGCTGTGTAATCGCCTGTAGTGCGCGTCCGCCCATTACATTCCGTACAAACCACTTGCTTCCATGTCGTGTGTGCACTGCTCGTATTCTCATTGGCCGCGGCGACACGCTTGCCGCGCGGCATAGTTCGCGTCGTCTCATTCAACTCCATAAAACTCGTTGGCCGCGCGGCAGTGGCCGCTAGTCCGCGGGGGCTCTTAGTGCGGTAACTGGTGGTCTTCGTTAGAAAGCATTTGATTTGAGACTAGTGAAACAATCAAATAGCTAAAGCTATTATTTATGCTTTTAGTGAAGATTACTCCATCTAGATATCATATTCTGAAAATTTAAAAATGACACCTTGACACGGGAATTGTGACACGTGAACCCGGGACCTTTGGCCAAAGGTCCCCAAAGGTCCCGGGTTCGATTCCCGTGTCCAGGTGTCATTTTTCAATTTTCAGACTAGTGAAACAGTTTTACTATATTACAATATAATAATTATATAATCTTTTAATTAAAAACATACTTGACTTTTTTTAATTGATCTTATTCTCATTGTTGTCAAATGAAGAATGCAGAAAGAAAACATTTCTTAAAGTTTTCTGTACATAGCATAATCTTATATCTAAATTCCTTCTCAAGTCCATGCGCTGGTTGAATATTTTTTTCTGACGATAAAAACGTTACGTCTACGTCATGAGATGTGCTATGCTCCTTTTTTCTTTTAACAGATGGAATCAATTTCAACAGATGGAATGTAAATGAAACAAAAATTTGTAAACTTTTCTAATCTACAAATTGAAACTATTTCTTATATTCCCTAAAAGGTTTTTCAATGCGTTAGTTCGGTCTTAAATGGTAGCTAGTATTAGTTTTAAGATGAATAGACGTATAATATATGTTCAACTGGAAACATATCGTACCCATCCGTACTTGTGGGCACGTAGATTAAGCACAAGCTTCATAGTCAGACTTAGTACGCCTCAAATGTGGCGCTACACTTAATACAAGACGACATCTACCTAAACTCCAATAGAAAGGGCCAGTTTCACGTGCTTATGGCTTTTGTTTCTCCAGTGTGTTTATTCCTGTTTTTTTTTTTAACAAAATCGCTTTAATTCTGTTCAAATTTGAGCCAAATAAAAAAGTATGGTAAACTTTCTTGAGGAACCTTATGAAGTATTCTTAATTCAATGTCATTATAAGTTTTTCCTTTGGATAAAAACTTTTCCTCATGGGTTTATCCTGTCAGCTGAATCATTTAGTATATCTAAGAGTTCACAAAATTGTTTCACAAACATTCTGGTATAATTAAAGAACCATTCCATTCTGATCTAGGTGGGTGTCGTCTTGTATTAAGTGTAGCGCCACAATCTGACTATAAAACTGGCCCATTTGAATGTTAAAACTCATCTGATCCTGTCTGTCGGTGACGTAGAGGTTGGGATTTGAATCTAACTTGGAGTATTTTTTTTCGTAAGTGGTTTACCACTCTTCCTCCATGCAAATAATGGTACATATCCTCATCCATGCGCCTTAAGGTAATTAGGTGTAAATGTATATAGACCAGACGGGTTGAGAGACCCGAATAAAAATACTACCGCTATGATCCGTCTCTCGACACACAAACTTCGTAAAGGCAGTAACACTGTTGAAACTATTTGATTTGTTGACAATTCTGAGTGAATGTGTTTATCAAGCGGTATGTGGGAGTACAGTAAAAGTTGTACGTTCTCAAGATAACAATCTTCATATACTTGGTGACCTGGTGGTCTAGGGGTAAGGTGTCAGACTTCTGTGCTAGGGGTACGGGGTTCAATCCTTGGTCCTGGCACAGATTTATCTGATTGCCAAACCCTTCCTTCACCTCTGACAAGATGTGTATTAATCACAACTTGTGAATGTGTGGAATGCCAGGCCTCCACCGTGGTTCGGATCTCACGTTAAACTGTAGGTCCTCCATTTCATCTCACAATCACCCTAGCATTACACATTAGCGTAAGTGCGTATAACCCGAACAGGTAGTAAGACGCGGTGCTAATAATAATAATTCATATACTTTATCATACTATTAATAATAATATCACTATAACACGATCCATAATGCTTCACTTTCGCATTGGATTTGATTGCCAGTAACGGAGAGGTTGGGGTTTGAATCCGGGCTGAGTGTGCCGAGCTTTTTCCAGGTTACCTAATCTCCCTCCACGCAAATACAGATACATTTATTCTTTTATTCCATCTCCATCCCTATTCGATTAGCGTGATAACACGGTAATTTTTTTTTGACACACACCACGATTCTCAAACCGCATCAGAATATTTTCATGCATTTAAATTCTAAGATCGCCTAATCAGTATTGTTAACTTGATCATTTATATTTTTACTATTCTTTTTTATTTAGCACTGCGTCTTAATACCCGTTCGGTTTATACGCTTATTTTAACTTTTCTTAATGTGACATTCCAACAAAATAATAATAAATAAATACAATACATTTGGTGATTGATATAGAGAATCTTTCTGATCACCTCATTTTTTTAATTTTTTTTTGCTCACATTGTTTAAATGGTCATCTCCCCCTCTCCCCCCAATTTTTTTCTCTTCGGATCTGCATAGCTCTCGGGGCATCCTCAAACTATGGTAGGGGGGCTAGAGCCCCTTCAATCCCCCCCGTGGCTACGCTACTGCGTCCAAGCAACTCTCTCTAAAGTTCGGTGCTCCTCAGAACCTTACGAACGCGCACACCGTCCGGCTAAAATCAATGTTTGTTGCACAAATAATTAAATATTTCAAAGTATTGCACTTCTTTCGCGAGACTACATAATAATGCCACCCGACTGGCAACATTTTCTGCGGAGAGCACTGAAGCTGTTATGGACGCTGTATTTTCTATTTCCAAAATACTTTTTGAAAATTTGAAATTCTGGTCTTCGTTTTCGAGCTAGTGCTTTTATAAACTGGCGTGTGTTAGAAGGGCCTGTCGCCAATTACGGCGCGCAGCTCCGAACCACCCTGCCATATAGAACATTCCATGCGGCTTCCTCCGAAGGTCCGAACATGTAGCGCGCCATGGGATGGAGCAGTCCATCTTGAAGGCTTCTTTCGTTTATTTGAAAATGTAATTGAAAAATTTGTTTGTGTAGTTTTCACATGGCCAAAATGTTTTAGGCCAAATAAACATTTGCATTTTGTTTACCTCTTTCATCCTTTATTTTTAATTAATTAAATGTACAAGGAACAACTCATTGAAAACGTGCTGTTCGATTACTCTTATTTTTAATTCTTACTAAATCTAAATGTGCATTTGAATAACAAAATTTCCCGCCTCGGTGGCGAAGTTAGCTAATGCGCTAGATTCGTGTAGAGCTTTACTGCCGAGGATAGGGAGATCGAGGGTGTGTTTTCCTAAATGGTTTTCCACTCTCTCTCTCCACGCAAATGCGGGTTCACATCCTATATATTCAACCTTCCCATTTCCTAACCCACTAGTGTAAATAGTACATAACTGTATAACCCAAACTGGTAGTAAGACGCGGTGCTAAGTATTACTATTATAATTACAAAAATGAAATTTAAGAATTGAAGATAAAACCATTCATTTTACGAAAACTTGTTGTACCAACGCACCCGAGTTGTGTTTGAATAGTACGAGGCATTGTGGCATTAAACCAACGCACCCGAATTGTGTTCGAATGGCACGAACACGTGTTGTAGTACGAGGCATTGCGGCACTAAACCAACGCACCCGAGTTGTGTTTGAATGGCACGAAAGCGCATTCCTCCCGTGGCTCCTTCTGTCTACCTACCCTAAGCACCCACAGGTGCGGTGCGATGAAGGAAAAAAGTCTTCTCTAGAAACCTCGAGAGTTCTGGCATGGAAATTCCACAAGCCGCTCGTAGTAAACATTTCACAATTTAATTTCAAAACAAACATACAACTGGAAATTTGGAACTTTCTTATCGGCGGTGGTGCGGTGCGCCGTAATGGACAAATAGCTTTACGTGCAAAAATTTACTAAGATAATATTTCATAAAGATCGTGTATTATGATCATTTTTAATGTTGCCTTGCGTCCTACATCTTTGGATTAGTTCGCCAACGCCCTACCATTCACTTTCAAATTGCATTTACTCAAATCGTTGGCTAATAGTTTAAAACAATGATTTTAAATCGACCCGTCATATAAATGATTAAAATTGTATCTTGGCCATATACCCACCCACGCCTGGGCAGCTCAGCACTCAACACAGCAGAGAATACAATGTTTCAGTGCCGGTCAAGGACACACTTTTAAAATTGAGTATAGGCCTAGTAACTCTTTATTTCTTCTTCATGGCCACCACATGAGAAACTGCGGTCAGTTGTTAAGCGGGTGTTCTTCTGCGGGATATTTGGTATCTTTATATCGTGATGTCATTGAATAAAGTTGAGCGAAGTTGCGCAATTTCATTACTTCCCTCTCTCTCCAACTCTTTGTGTGTATGCTAAATGTTTTTTTTCTGTTTTTTTCTTGTAATGGCTCTTCTGTTTGGAATTGTCTGTCTCGTTACGTCATCGCTAGCCTCACTAGCATGGTACCCCTTGTCAAGGAGGCCTTCCAGTTCTGGCTAGCGAGTTCGGCGGTCGTCGTCCGTATCGTGTTGTTTGTTTAAATACGTCCGCAAATTCATATGTAAGCATCTGCAGAATAGTTCAGGAATTTACTATAACTCATTTTTCTCACGAATAGACATATCTGACAGGTATAAATGTTACTAGATCTATTTTCACGTGTTCATATGTCAGATCGTGTGATCTGCAGTGGTTTGCTACTTTTTATGGATATTATAAATAGCTAAGTATAAAATAATAGTAATATACTTAGTACAATTTTAGAAATGTTAATAGAAAATAAAGTTGTTTTCTAAAGGTGTTTCAAATTTATTGCAAAAAAAATCTAGGCATACTTTGTACTTTTTGTAATATTTCTTTTAGGGATGCAATAGCAACAGTCATACAGATATTAGGTGTACTGTGCTTTGATATAAGGATCTATAGTAGTCTATAGATATACAGTCCACTTTTCATAGATAGGTCTTTTTAGAAAAAAAAATTGTGGCTTAGATTGGTTTAAAATAATTTTTATATATAGCCTATTGTTTTATCTCTATCAATAGTGACAGCTTAAGATCACATTTGACGTATGAATACGTAAAAGTAGGTCTAATATTTTTCTAGCTTTCAGATAAAGCCCTTCATGTGAAAATTGAACAGTACATAAGCTAAATATGTCAAACACCGGAATCAAAATGTAAGGTTACATAATCATTTTTATACTACTATTTCTCTTTTGTTATTTATAGTAATGGCTTTTAGTAATATACAAGCTAATATATTTTCTCATTCGAGGTATTTAATGTGCGCGTTCTTAACTAAGTAATCCATCAAACTACTTACAAACTAACATAATTATAGACCAGACACAACACCCAGTCCCTTATCTTTTAATTCTTCACTTTGAAAAATGAATTTCCAATTTCACCCTTGTTAAATATCCAGCCATTCCGGGAATCGACCTCGGGTTTCTTAGCTGACTAGTCAGACGCGCTACTCATCAATACAAGGTCCCAGACTTCAACCTTATTTTAAGGGTTAATTTTAAGTTTAAGAATCATCACTAGCATGGATAGAGGATGCTAAACTTTAAACATCCATCAATGGACCTAATTGGGGCCTGAACCATGACATTCCGGATCATAAATTATATGTTATCTCGCTTACCTAACACTCCTTCTGTTGTGTTAATCGATGATTTATCTAAATGTGAATTTTTCATTCTTCAATGGGTTTTCCTAATATAGTGGGATCGCCATAAGAAGAACTGAGAGTTCAAAAGATTATTAAAGTCGCAGTTAGATTTAGATAAGAAAGTTATTGTTGACAGTTAAATTATTATTATTATCACCGCGTATTACTACCCGTTCAGGTTATACGCATTGACAGTTAAAAAGTTATCTAAATTTTAATATAAAAATAATATAACAATATAAGTCATATGATCTATAGCTGCCCCCTTTAATTAACTAAGAAATAAAATTAGTAATATAGTAAAATCTTATCACAGTTTACAGCAATTTTTTTTTTAGCTTTAAAAAGTTATATCCTACAAGAATCCTACTATACTTTCTTAAGGAGCGTTTTCTTCAGATGTCACTTTTGACAGTGTTGTGTCAATTTTGACTATTATCAGTTTGATACAATGGCCTTCTATTAATATTGACTAATCTGAATTCATTTTGAATCCTCTAAAAATTTATTTCTAAGGCGATCTTACTATAGATTTTCTGGTCTAAACAAACATAAACTAATAATTTTTTCCTAGATTGTGTTAAGCTATTTTGTTTTTTTAAATTTAATTAGTCCACCCGTTTTATCGATACTAATTTAATGGTTTTAAAAGTTAGATACTAAATCTCTTTCCCTATATTTCCACGAAAAGGGTCATTATGCTAATGTCACTTTTAGCACCGTCTTCTGGAAAACTAAGGGAATTTAAATACTTGACTAAAGGTGCTTTGTCCAAGCTGCGACAGTTACCTGTGACTGCGACTGGAGTTGCGTGGCTACGGCCGCAACAGACCAGGGTGACACTAGCCTCATGCGACAGTCGCATGGGCTGTTTTCCAAAACGCGACTCCAATGGCAATCACTAGTCGATTTCAAGATGAATGGGAATACATACTTATCAGAGAGAGATAATTTTTTTGGATATTTTGAGGAGGCTAAAATCTTATATGCACTAATGTTGGGGCACTAACTCAAACAGCACCATATCCTGCGAGTGGATCATTAGCACCTCCAATTTTCGTTGTTTAACATTTTAAAAATAAATTACCACACAAAATTAAAGAATAAATACGCATTGTCAATGCGGCTTTAGCCGCAAGCACTGCTTACTCCACCAGTGCTGCGACACATACCACCATCGTCTCGCATCGCAGACCAAACTTAAACTGCGCATGGGTGAAGACTGCGACTCAAGCCGCAGTCTAAGATAACTGTCGGTGCTTGGACAATGCACCAAGTCTGCACCTAAATATGTTGACAAAAGTGAGATTTTGTTCCTCGATGTCAACAAAATGCACTGGCTTAGATATGCACAGTACCACAATTAATATCTAAATACTCTTTACTAGAAAAATATACTTTAAGAATGTTGATGCTAAAAGATGTTAGGATTGTTGTTTGAAAATATGTGATTATTGTAATAAACGAAAAAATAGTTACTAACCAAAAAACTATAAAAAGGTTAAGTCGGGATTTTTTTTAATGTTTCTGGAAAACAAAATTTGTAGCCACCTTTATTATGTTTTAAAACTGCTGAATTATTACAAGATTGATAAACTATATGCTATACATTTATTTGATACCCGTACCGTTGGGTAGACGGGCAATGTTTTGGTATGATTGCAGGAAGGTTGGTATTCGAATCCTGTCAGGGCATACAAAGCTATTTTTTCCTTAGAGTTTTCCTCATACTCCCTCCAGGCGATTTTGGGGTACGCCTTGATATAAACTTTGCCTACCTGTGACGTCACGACAGGTCATGATAGGATTTCCCATGTTAATAAATTGACGTTTTATTTGAGTTTTAAATATATAGCGCTGAAACAGAAACCATACATACTTAAATACTTCTAAAAAAAAGTCTTGTAGTTTCAGAAAATTATTATTTTGTATCTTGAAGTAATTTTTTTGTAAATACATATTTTATAAATCCTCTAGAACTTAAGCTATTTGGCTTGGTCACGAAAATGATCTGTAGGCGTCTTCCTGCCAGGATGTTGATTAAAAATGTCCGTGGAAGCTTTTATGTTTATCTAGAATAGGAAACAATAAAAAGTTAATTTCAAAAATCAATTCAATATTTTCTAGGAGAAAATAGTATATTGAGTGTGTAAACTCGAATAAGGGAAGGTTTATCAGCAGATAAACAAGATGCCTCGCAGGGTGAATTGCTAATGTTCCTCCCTCGCTTTCTATTTCGTACATTGGCGTTTTAAGTGTAATAGTGCTAAAAGTGCTTAGGTGTGTCAAGTTAAGATCCAACTCGCTTCACAAAATAGCTTCGAAATCTTCAAGCAGGCAACGTCATTGATATTCTACCTTCTTCATCCTTACCTCATTATTGTAATAGTGCGGTTAGGTAGGCGGGTGGTAATGAAGACGCGAAGTACGGAAAAAGCATACCAACAATGAAAATATAAGTCACTAGACTTATCCAATGAATATAATAGTTGACACAAACTTTTGAAAGTAACAGATGCAGAGAACAGCTTCTTGGCTTTAGAATACATGAAACCCGTTTCCCTGGCCGTATGGTCTAAGGGACTACTCTCGCAGTAGATTAGACTGCCGATAATAACGAGATTGAGGTTTGAATCTTGGTTGGGTGTACTGAGGGTGGTTTTTTCCAAAATGGTTTTCCATCTCCCACGAAAATGTAGGTGCGCTTCCTATAAATACATCCTTCCTCATTCCTAAAGCCATTAGCGTAACTAATACATAAGCGTATAACGCGAAAGAATAGTATTACGTGGTGTTATAAAAAATACATGAAAGGAGCTCCATTAGCTTTTCTAACTCTAGTATAATTGGACTAGCTATATTCGGAGACCCCTTTTGTTCGACTTGTCCGCCATGCCTTATCCTAAAAGACCGTGACATTCCTTCTCCCCTGTGTTTGAACCAAGGGCACCCCCTGCTGGGAGCTTGATTGACAGCACTGACGCAACTTCTGGTAGCGGTGCTTGTTTGTTTACTCCCGAGCCTTCAAGAGGTGTCTTGTTTTGATCTAACTGCTTCACAACCTCGCTAAAAACTTGCCGGTGCTGCTACTGTTAACTTATCTTAGGATGTACTGGAAAGTTACGCCTTATTAGACCATGTTCACCACTTTTTTCCCCTCTTGTTTTTATAATCGTTTCCAAAGGTTTTAGAATAGTCATGTTTTTGATATTAGGTTCCATTTACATACACTACGTAATCATTTTTATTTATCTAAATTTGTAATCTATCTATCTGTATATGGTTTTTTTTTTCATTACCACTTTTAACGTTATGGATTAAATAGCAAGCTATTATATTTTGTTAAGTACAGTTATAGCTGTATCTAAATATCATATTCTTTAAATTGAAAAATGACACCGGTATCGAACCCTGGACCTTTAGCTCATTACGCCACTGTACTGACCTATAAGCTCTCCAGGAGCTCAAGTTCGTTCTCCAGTCATATTTCAAGGCAGAATCTATTATGGACGTGTGGCTTTGTGTCGAAGATGCCCGCGTTATCTGATAGCTCGGGATATAAATTGATCACTCATTACGATTTCCGCACGTCCATCACAAGACTTTGGCATTAAATAAGAGTGAAGAATGACCTTGGACATGAGACAACTCCTGGATAGCTTAGTGGTTATAGTATTGGCGTACTAAGCCAAGGTCCCGGGTTAGATTCTCATGTCAATGTGTCATTTTTCAATTTAAAGAATTCTTTTAACATGTCTATTAATACATTACTTTATCCCAGGAGTAGTAGCGTGATTCGTAATTACTACTTCCCACTGCATCCGGCCAAGAGTCAAACCTTGACATCCCCGTCACTGGCAAAACAGACTAAATTAGCTTGATATATAGACCGCGTGTTCGTTGGCTTGGGTTGGGAAGTATCACTGTGGTATTTCCCATCTCCCCATTATAATGCGGGCACACATCTTCCAAACCACACTACTTTTCTAACACATTTAGTTTAAGCCTTTAATAATCATGGCGCCAAACATGTTACACAATAATATTAAACCTGGTACCTCAAACGCTTTCTTCTGGTTTAATAGGCCATTTCATTTCTGCAGGGACCAAACAAAATAATTAGCCCAGCGCGAGCGTTCCAAGGTCAAAAGAAAACAATCGTGTTGATTGCTGGCTTGTAATGTCGTGGTGCATTGTTTCTTGTTTATGTTGCGGGTCTTTTGTCATCAACTGCGTATATGGGGATTTTCTTTGTTTTATTTTTTTCCGTGACGAAGGAAGTCTTAGAGTAAATTACATACTTTGTTGGCATGAGACTGATGTATGACTTTAATTGGTAGAAACTAGTCATTGACAAAGCGCGCCTTTCCTCCCCCCTCCACACCGCCACCATTTTTCCACGAAGGCTACGGCGGGGGGAGACCGGGCTTGATATGGTTTTTAATTGTTACATTCACAGTTCACTTTTGGATACAAGGTTAGTTCATGACACGACTTTATACTAATTGGAGCCAGTACATCACACCATAAACCAAGTGATCACTCAGTCCAAACAAGCAGCCAGCACTATGAAATTTGAAGCTTTTTTATTCTGATTAAAAACAACATAATACGGTAGTCTTTGTTATATTACATCTTCTTTCTATACCATAAACTTTCCTACATACTAAGGACCGTATTTATAGTTGGTATTCGGAAGTCAACCAAACTCCCATTCACTCTGAATTGCTTGTTATTTCGTATAGGCCTACTGATGGATTGGTTAAGTCCCGATACTAAACTATATAGTTATCTCTTTTAAAACTATTTTTATATATGAGTAGACTGTTATAATATATTTAGCTTCCATCATCAATGACGAAATTATCTTTTAGAAGTTTGGACACATTTTTGAATGATTAAGCTGTTAAACAATAGCTTATTAATCCATGGTTTCCTAAATAAGACTATTATATGTGACAAACTTTATCATTATTGGTTCATGTTATTTCTTTAGTGCAGGCGGCCAAATTTGGAAGTCCAACTGTAATGCACCTAACTGGGATCGAACCCCGCTCTCCCGCCTTCAGCAGTCTAGTTTATTGCGATATTAGTGCCTAATACCATGCGACCACCGAAGCGGGATTATATTTGTTCCTATGAAAATTATGCTGTACTTAATTTCCATCGCACTATAAAGAGTGCTCTTCATTTTGAAGTAAATGACTCGTACCAGTAGCTTATCTGCTTTTGTTCTTCTTTAATGACTCTGCTTCTTTATGGGTAGTTAAACATTTATGTGAAACTGCCTTCATGATTGCGTAATGAGTTAGTAATCTTAGCAATAAGGCGCGAAGCCCTTTTTTTTTTTCTCTAAATTAAGTTGTTTCACACATAATAAAGTGAAATAGTGCCTTTAATTACGTTGACATTCACCTGCATTGGTGATCTAAATCGTCAACTTCGCAATAGACCTATAGATTGGCGACAAATCAAATGTTTTAAACTATTTTTTTTTTCAGGGATTTAACGTTCATGTTATGAACCGACGAATTACATCAACACACGACTTTGTATACAAACCTGTATCTATAACAGACACAGCATGCAAACTCAGCCGTTAATTCATCATCACTATAAAAGAGGAAACCCATGAACACCTTTGATAAGATTTAGTGGGCCTAATATGAGACGCAAGTATGTATTTATTGTCCTTAGTTCTGTATGTAGACTCGCAACATGAATGTTAAGTGAGTTGGTATCATACTTACTCCGTGGCATTAGGCACTCGAAAGTTCGTTACCGCATATCACAGGTAGAGTTTTAACAAGCTCTGCGTACCCTGGCAACACTTCATGACACGCCATTTGTCTTGTCTTGCCTGGCCTGGTTTGCCGGTGATGAAGAGGTCGGGTACTGAGATGCTCTGTCACTCTCCCGCCACACAACTGTGGGTAGGGACTACACTCAATATCTACCTCATCCCAGCGCTATTTGTGTGAATGCGGACTGCTTGGACGAGAAATTAGGCGTGGAGCACAGAGAAAAAGAGGTTGTAGGAATTTAGGGATTTTAAGAATGCTTGTGTAATAGATCAAAGCTTAGAATGTCTAGCTGCCAACAGTCAAAGCTTACACCAGCTCTCAAGACAGAGAGCTGTAGAACACACATTATGACGTATACATGCATACGAGTAGGTATTGTAACTTTTTGGACTGTCGGAAAAGGTTTTTTTCTCCATCGGTTGATCGATCAAACGGACATTCGCTTTAATATCGGACGAAATATATTTTGGGTGAAAATCACCATCATTGGGCACAAATTGTGGCTGATTCACACTCAAGGGAGGAGGAGGTGGAGGGGTCTTTATTAAGCAGCTTTCCCCAACTTTTTTTTTGCGACCAGCGGCACATTCAAGACTTCTGAAACGAAGCTGATGAGTAAGAGATTGAATGGTCAGTGGTTCGATGGGTGACATGGCGCCCATGGTTACCACGTTAAGGATCACTGCTCTTATCACTAGATTGCCACCCGGCCCCGTGGTGTAGTGGCCTGGCTACGAGCTTGGAGGTCCCGGGTTTGATTTCCAGCTGGTACTTTGAGTATTTTTCTCCTAAGGGAAACTATCCCATTGGTCGCCAGGGGTTGATAAATTAGGCTTAAGTTAGTTTTAAAACTCCTATAACTTTACAGCTCTATCTAGTTCTATATATATTCACGATCATCACTTATCTCATTGTGTGTAGGCCTACGTGTAGACAATCTCCATAGATATACCCTGGGCAACGCTCTGTCACCACAGCGGCGACTCAACTGAATGTCATTTGACTAAAGATGTGAGATGGAAAACTTTCAGTTTTGGAAAATTTTCCCTATATTTTTTCTGGAAAATTTTCCAAAGCGGGAAATTTTCAATTATTATTTATGTAGATTAATTTTAACTGATTAAGTGAATAGTAATAAAAGTAATAATAATTAGTGGTAGTGAAAGTAGTAGTAATAGTAGTAATAAGAAACACCTCTTCTGTGGCCGCACGGTCCAACGTGCTACTCTCGCAATAGACTAGACTGCCGATGACAGGGAGTTCGGGGTTCGATCCTGGTCAGGTGCACTGAGGGCAGTTTTTCATAAATTGTTTTCCACTCTCATTCCACGTAAATGCGGGTGCAGATCCTCTAATTCAACCTTCTGCATCCCTAAAACATTATCGTAATTAGTACATAAGCTAATAACTCGAACAGGTAGTAATACGCGGTGCTAAAAAAAAGTAGTAAAGAAACAAATGAATGCGATCCTTTGTAAACCCATTATGTTCATAAATGATACTTTAATTTTTTAAGTTAACTAAAATAATTTTAAAGCAGCCCCGACATTTATCTCCCCCACTATCCTCCGTGCTTCCTATCTACCCCTTCCCCAACCTAAAGTCCCCTCCCTCCTTTTCTTATAGTCAGTGAGAGTGGTATCAAAACATGCTTTTCAAACATTTGTTAGTAAGAAAAAATAATTAAATATAATGTTTCACTTTGAATGCTTATTGACTGTTGAAAATGCTTGTCCGACCATGTGACCCTGTAGTGAACTAGATAAGAACGAAGGGGCGTGTTTTACAATAGCGGCCCTTGTTTTCACACTTTTCAGGGCCGAGACCTGAACCAGGTCACGCGACCCTCAGGGTGCGGTCCGTGTCAATAAAACAGGCTCTCGTTGGGACAGCAAACATCCGACCCGCTCCGACATTGTTTTGCTTGGGGCTTTTCGCAGGCGACACACCCCATGGATGACATTTTAAATATTTTTTGAAATAATTTGTAAAAAAGTTAAAAAAGTGACACAAACTAACTAAGCATAAGTATTTGAAATAATACGACCTAAAATTAAACACATCAAACGAAAAAAAAAAATTAAAGCAAACAGATTATTTGATTTTTCTAAAAAAAATTACAAAGCTCTAATATTTAATTATTTTGGTAAGACAAGTAAAATATAATAGTTTAACATTTTATAGTAATAATAATAATAATAATAATAATAATAATAATAATAATAGTAATAATAATATTTGGCGTTACAATGATGTATTCATGGTGGCTACAAACATGTAAAACAGGGAAAACCTGGAAAAATCAGGAGACGGTTTGATGTCAGGGAATTTAATAAAAAACAAGGAAAAGTCAAGGAATTTAAAGAAAAGTTAGACACTTGATTTCTTGATGTTAACAAAATGCATTGTCTTTAATATGTTATTCTTAAACGAGATGATACACTGTAGTCTACAGGGTTTGTTTAGTAAAAAATCTATACAGGGACACAATACTTAGGACATATATAAATCATAATATTTATCTTTTGTAGCTGTTAAGATTGTTTTATTAAATATGTAATTTTAAAAGAATAGCCATTTACCAAGGAAAATAATTGAAAAAGGTTAATCCAAGGTTTTTTATATGCTTAAAAAACATAGAAAAGTAGGGGAATTTTATAATAAGAGTTTTTTTAACCACCCTTTTATTGTAGGTTTCAACATTCCGCCTCAAATAAATTTCTAAGCAAATTATCAAATTGAATGTAAAATTAAAGTGAAAAAAAATATTCAGCTAGGAATTAGTGACCGTATTACAGAAAGGATGTTTGATTGGTGGGAGAGGGTACATTATTCAAGGGGAAAAAGCCTATATGTACATGTGAGTCTTTATTGGTCTCTTACCCGGCGGGATGTCATTCCTTATGAAAAATAAGCTATACACACACACACACACACACACACTCACTCACACTCACACTCACACTCACACTCACACTCACACTCACACTCACACTCACACTCACACTCACACTCACACTCACACTCACACACACACTCACACATGACTTTTCCCGAAATTGATTCCTAAGGGAGCTATGAACCCATAAAAATAGTGTTTTAAAATGATTTTAGGGGGCGTTCAAGTATTACGTAAGCACATTTTTGGCCGTTTTTACCCCCTTCCCCACCCCTTGTAAGCATAAATAAGCAAATGCCTGCCCCCTCTTGCTTACGTAATATTTGGCGACTTTTTTTTCATTTGTTCACAGGAATAGCCATTCTTTTTCTCATGCAATTTTTCCTCTATCCTGAACAGGTGGTAAGATAAAGATAGTAAGTAAGATGATAAAAAAATCGTGCAGTTAATAAATTGCTTCTAATTATTAACATAGAGGTGTAAATTGATATTGCGAAACAATTGACAATTAACACTGGTATACAATGAATTTAAATTTATTAAACAGGTAAAATTAAAATAAGTTATAACATTATAAAAGTAAAAAAATTTTAATTTACTTTTAATTGAAGTTATAAAAAAAGAATTATTAGTGAATACAGGAATATTATGTTAATAAAAAACACCCTAGGCCTAAACTCCATTTAATTCGATGATCAAGGTCCTTGAATCCACCTCTCAACACTTTCAACTATTATGTTTCTATTTGGGAAGGGGAGGGGGGGCCTAAGTCAATCAAGCTTTGGCTTACTTCTTTAGGCTTCTCCACTTCTTTCTCGTTTAGCCACTCAGCATTTTCATTGCTGCCCGAAGTCCAAGCGGCTTGTGATGCGCTCTCCCTCAAATTTGCCCGTCTTTCTCTGTCTTAAGTAAGCATTGTTCTTGTCAACAAAAATAAGCAGACCTTTTCCCTTTATTTAGAGATGCTTATCAATAATAATTTGTCATTAAAAGTCAATTACAGCTCAGTGTTACAAAATTCTATGCGAAAAGAGGGTGGCAACCAAGTTTTCAAAGGTTTAAACTCCCGTAGTAATCACTTTCGCGGAAAAGTCGCCAATAGGTGTATTTACTACTTATTTTTTCGTGATGAATCACCTCCCGGTGCGTCCCAGACCAATAACGACTAACGCTCTGTATGCTTGTGTGTGTGTGTGTGTCTGTATGTGTATGTATGGATGGATAGATAGATAGATAGATAGATAGATAGATAGAAAAATGTCCTCCCGTTTCCTGGTCTTTGTGACTTTGTCTCCTTGTCGTCCCAACAAGTCTGCTGGACTTCTAACCGGGATGTAATAGAATGTGCCGGGGTGCGTTATTAGCCACCGGGAAATGAGAGATATTTCCCTATCAGCGCGAAATGAGAAGGTGACTGCGGGGGACCGGGGGATTGAATCAGTGGCGTGACCCGGAGTGGACCCGATTCATCTATCGGCGTAGGGTGGATTGTTAGATGGACTAGAGGGGGAAGAGAAGAGACAGAGTGAGATTGTTTTTTTCTGCGACGGCGCGTGGGTAAACTGTGTCTGTGCTCCGTGTGCGTGCTGGGTCGGCCTGTTAGTTCGTGGACGCCAATTTGTTCGTGAATAGATTCTAATTAGTGAACAGGGTTCAACTATGTAGCTCTCTCTCTCTCTCTCTCTCTCTCTCAACAATCAGGTATGCATTGTGGCGTGAGGAAAATACCGCCACTAAGAGGAAACAACATTTATTTCCGTTGGAATAGATGTCAGCAAGTACTGTTGATTAAAGTAAGCCGCATCGGTGGCCACTTGGTTTAATTTGTCACTCTAGTATTGAATTCGACCGCCGATGACGATCCCAGTTGGGTGTACTGAAGGTATTTTTTCCAAAATGGTTTTTCATTCTCACTACACGCAAATTTAGAGTGTGTTCATGATAGGTTTTTACCTGGATGAGAGTTCAAAGTTCAAATGTTTAGGTTTTTGGGTTGCCAACACTTGTAAAAGATCACGGTTTTGTTGTAAATATTAAGTTTTTTTAATACAAGTTGTATTTTACATTAAAAATAACGTAAACTTAAGTTTTCTCACACTATTTCATTACTTTTAATAATTTATTTTCACCCAATCCGAAACAATATTTTATACATAATTAAAAGTACTCTTCGTTTTTGAATGTTATTCATGATGTGTTATATAGTGCATACATTTATACTTTTTAACACAGGCATCGTATTTACTTAGAAGAGAGAAAATACTTATAATTTTTTTAATATATAATAGATTATTTTATCGTATTTCGAAATATTTAACTAAATAAAATACTTCTATCCACTTCGTGGATGCATCATTGTAAAGAACTGGTTTCCGTCATGTTCAATCACATGGTTTAAATTAGTCGGTCGCCATTTTAAAGTTATATTCGTTAGACCTTTTGAGGAAGTGCTGTGAATAATATTTTTAAGGGGAATAAAACGATAAATAAGCTTTGTTTCCAACCTCAAATAAATATATAAATAATATTGGCCTAAATTACTGTGGTTAACTATCACATTCATACATTACCATATGTTTTAATTAGAGGGCGGCCAGACTGAGCGAGCGAGCGACTAGAATATAAAATAGAACACATCAGTTTTAATGAGAGGTGGCCAGACTGGAGCGCGCAAGCGAGCGACTGAGCGCGCACGCTTGAAAGATAGAACTACTGGTTCTATTTTTCAAGCGCGCGCGCTCGACCCGATACAGTCTAGTTTACAGGCGCTAGGCAATATGATTGTATGTTGGTTCATCGAATGCTAGGAAAACTTCTCATTTTGATATTTTTATTAATATCGATAGGTCTAGCACACTTGCTACTAACGGCCTAATTTAATTGGTAAGATCATAAACCATACCTATATGTAGGTATATGTGTATATATCTATATATACCTATATCTATATGTGTGTGTAAAACTGATATGTTAAAATACTTCAATATTATCAAAGTAGGCCTTTACAAATAAAACTCACCACTAGCGTGGAGAGAGGATGAAAAAAACCACAACAATAAATCACTTGTTAAAATCCTCTCAGTTCTCTTAACCAAGATTCGGAGCCTCCTCGTCAACAACTAACGAGAGCTATCTGCTAATCACGCTCGCCAGTTTGGCCACCCAGTCGCTTTCGCGCTCGCTCGCACGCTTGTTAGTCTGGCCGAACCCTTACAGCTATCCAAAGTGATAGATATCAGCTGTTGGCGAAGGGCTACATCAGGGACTATTTATTTCTAGTAACCTTTTGAGCTGTCATCCAAGTAAACTAAGGTCGTGAATGAATTATAGGTTCACTTCCTCTTAAATGATGTCTTCCTCATTCCTACTTACTAGCTTAGTGAATATATACGTGTAACCTGTACGAGTACTAAAACGCGGTCAAAATAAACTAACGAAGACAAAGAAATACAGTCCAACAAGGATAAGAATTGTTTTGACAATTATAAAGCATACTAAAACAATATTCATATAATTGTACGTATATCTACAACCGTCACTTTTTATAGATAATATCAATAATATGAATAATTAAGTAAACTGCTATCATTGTTAACCTCATAATAATAGGCCTGTATTTTCTAACATTCCTTCCAACGAAAATCCTAATTTAGCTTGTGAATTATTCCCTTTTTGCTCAATATTTGGGTTTCTTATAATATCACAGGGTACTGTGTTACCGTTACAGGTCTATTAGCTGATAATCAAGTCCATGCCATATTAATCGTGACGTCATCGGCTACGAAAATAGTCGGCTTCAGCTGACATTTATTAACTGGAATGGCTGAATGACATCCTTCGTTTCAAATAATATAGATTGCAGTAACTTACATGCACTCTAGTGATAACTTCAATAATAACATATTACCCACCTCAGTGGCCGCACTGTCTAAGGCGCTACTCTCGCAATAGACTAGGATGCCAAGATTGTGAGATCGTTTGTACTAAAGGTGTTTTCCCCCTAACGATTTTCCACTCTCCCTCCATGTAAATGTGGGTGCACTTCCTCTAAATTCAAACTTTTAAATCCGTAACACATTATTGCAATTAGTGTATAGGCTTATAAACCGAATGGGTAGTAGGCCGCGTTGCTAAAAACAGATTTTTTTTTCGTTCAAAGGTGTATTCATATATATTCAAAAAAGTTTTTGTTTAATTTTTTAAGGAAGTTTTTTAATACCCCGATAAATTCTGCCTCCTCCCCATTGACTACGAGCCCGTTTGTAAAATATTTTTAAAAATTTCATATATATTTTGCTTGGGTGTTTTTATATTTCCTAATAATCTATTTTGTATTAAAACTAATATGTCAGGCGCTTTTATTTATTCTATTATTCAGTGCTTCCCAAACTCGTCAGTCGCATACCCCTTTCTGAGCCATACCCTAAACATCTCTTCCAGTTTTTCACACACACACACACACACACACACACACACACAAAGGTAACAAATACCTGTTATCTCGCCATGTATATAGGGTTGTTCCAAATTGTATTTACTCTTTAGTGGTAGGCTAAACAAAGCCCTAAAAAAAAGAAAAAGGAAGGCTATGAAATTCATTAAACTTGGTGTTGGTAGGTTTATCAGTCTTACTATTTATCAGATAAGGTTTTTTAATTCATAAAACTCGATGGCACATCGCGTACCTCCGGAAATACTTTATATACCTTTTTTGGGGATACGAGTACCACAATTTGGAATACCTAACATGGGGAGGTTGAACATACTCGTATTTAAATAATGGTGTCATATACTAGCATCAATGGGTACGCAACTTCAATTTTACTTTACATCCATTACTGTTTCTAGCCTGTGGCTTGGGTCAATTTTTTTATTCAAGTAATATATTTCTGCTACCAACTTGTTAGGCCTGTCGTAGCTTCATATGCCTTATAATTAATCTTAAAGATTAGGACAGGCACAACATCCAATCCCCTGCAGTTAATTTATCAATGTGAAAGGGTAAACCCATAATTTCATCAATGATAAATTTTTGGCCATGCCGGGAATCGAACCCGGGACCCTTAGTTCAGTAGGCAGAACCACTACCGACTGAGCTACGTGACTTCAATGTCAAGTTAATTTAGTATGGATCGCTGGTGACTGGAAAGAGCTCATGGTTCGAATCCCGGCTGAATGTTTTAAAGATTGTTTTACCTTAATTGTTTACTAATTTTCCTCCACGCACATGCAGGTGCATTTTCACTAGTTTCAAACTTATTCATTTATACTACATTAACTTAATTAATATAGGCCTATTTGCATATAATCCGAAAAGGTAGCGAGATGAAATGTGTGATAAAAATATCAACAGATAAAAGTTCTTTTAGGAAGATGAGCAGTTAGAATGTGCCTTGATATTTACAAAATTAGTAATATACTAGTGGTTCATGAGCCAAGCGGCCTGCGTTGTTGTGTGTTAGTAATTAGTAGACCCATGTATCACTTTCTTGATTTACAAATGGACACACATTTTTATGTGTCTTTACATAATGAAAGTATATTTTTAGATTTAGGCGACCCCGTCTCCCCAGTGGTTCCGGATATACGTCTGTGGTTGGTGAGGTGGGTGAGGGAGGGGCTGTTCGAAGTTTATCCCCCGTAGATACCCCCACCCGAAGGGCGACTCCCTAGTCCAGTGTTTCCGGAGATAAGAAAGAGGGTGCTAGAGAGAGGAAGGTGAGATTGGTGATTAATTTTAATTAGCATATATGTTAACCTAGTGTTGGGTTATGCCCATGCAAAGTTTCAGCTCAATCGGTACAGTGTTTTTTCAATTACGGAGATTTTTCCGGGGGCGGTTGGGGCGTGGGGGTGGAGTGGTTTTTAAGTCTAGCGCCTGTGGGTAGTACCCACCCAAAGGTAAACTTCCTAGCCCCAGTAGTTCAGGAGATATGTCTGGTGGCGGTTGGGCCGTGGGGGTGGAGTGGTTTTAAGTCTAGCGCCTGTAGGTAGTACCCACCCAAAGGTAAACTTCCTAGCCCCAGTAGTTCAGGAGATATGTCTGGGGGCGGTTGGGCGTGGGGGTGGAGTGGTTTTAAGTCTAGCGCCTGTAGGTAGTACCCACCCAAAGGTAAACTTCCTAGCCCCAGTAGTTCAGGAATGTCTGGGGGCGGTTGGGGCGTGGGGGTGGAGTGGTTTTTAAGTCTAGCGCCTGTAGGTAGTACCCACCCAAAGGTAAACTTCCTAACCTAGAGTAGTTCCAGGAGATATTCGGAGGTATTCTGGGGGCGGCAGAGTGTAGGTGGGTGTTTATAGGTCAAGTGGTATAAGTAATTTTAATTAGCGTATATTATGTTAAAATTAGTCACTATGTTAACCGAACAAACGCCCATGCGAAATTTCAGCTCATTCGGTGTTATTGTCTTTTAGGTGAAAGGGTAAATAGTTTTGTAGCGCATGACACAATGGCAGAGTTATTACTTCATAGTATATTGTTTTAATATGTTATTCCGGACATCATTTTAACTCATTAGTTGCCACTTGGTTTAATTAGTTTTCTAATAAAATATTTGATATAAATTTAACGATCTATGAATTTTAATGCGCTGATCGTTCTGCTGAAGTATTATTTGTATTAAGGTGGTTTTACGTGCTTTTTCCCAAACCAATTTATGCAGGGTTGGTCCTACACACTTGGAAAAGTCAGGAATAAATCAGGGAAATTTTAAAAATTCACTGAAATTTTTCAAAAAATGTTAGCAATAATTTTCTATATAAGACATAATCAACGTGAACTATTAGTTTTATCACCAATTCATGTAACTTTTGCTAATATCACTGACATTTGTCTTTAAAGTGTCAGGAATTTATTAAAAGCACAAGTTAAAATAAGATTTTCTATGTATTGGAACGTGCATAAAATACTAGGAATTTTTCTTTCTTTCTGGAAAACCTTTTAAAAGCCAGGCAATTTTACATCTTATCACTAGACTACTTACAAACTAACCTACCTCTAGAACTGACACAACTCCACGGCTCCTGGGTGTTAATTTATCAGTGTGACAAAAGTCTCATTTTATCGAAGATACCCTTTTCGACCGTGCCGATAATCGACACCATAATCCTTACACTCTGAGGCGCTACCCGATGAGCTAATAAGTCGGATACTTGCAAGTTGCAAACATACGTTTCCTGGGGTTTCTTGTCTATTTATAATAATTCTAATGCGTGTTTTAAAAACCAACCTTGTTTGTGGAGGAATGTAAGAGCTGTAATTTTTTTGCTAAGGAAGGTGGTGAATGATTGCACCTCTGTCAAGTAACTCGGAAGTGAGCCTATCTGAATCGCTTTGCGTGTTCTCAAGGTCATTGGGGGAACTTGCAGCCGTTTGATGGATGGCGTAGGGAAACCGCCACTTACTAGAGCTATTTTTAAGTGCTCAATAATTAAATGCTCTGGATATATGCTAATAAATGGAAGGTTTGGTTCCTTGCAAGGAGGAAATCTCGTAACTTTTCGGGAGTATGCTCTGTTTCTAAAACCTGCGTGTAAGTTATGTCTTTTTTATTTTACTTTTGCTTAGAGATATAAAACATTAAAATAAACACTTTTCGTTGTTTGGAAGGGTGTAATAATTTTTTTGAATAAATAGAAAACATTCTGGAATAGTTTTATTTTAATTTGTTTTATTTCCTCACACTCACCGTTCTAATTTTCTTCAAATCTTGTCTCCCTATTCCCCACACTCCCAATAAAAGTACTGGGTGCGACAATGACGCTAAAGATATTAGTAAATCGTTGTATTTTTAATCACATAAAAATGTAATGCTCTGGAAGGGCTCTTTAACGCCACCTGATACTAATCCGATCTATATAGAAAGGAGCATTTTGACAGTTAATAAGAGCTACTAAAACAATTTTATTATATTTATACGTCAAGCTTTGTGGTATGCCGCTATCATAAAGTTCCTTCTTACCAGAGTCTTTTATCATATTAATTGTTAATTTATTACGATATTAGTTATTTTCTGACACATGCGCTCATACTATTTTCATAGTCTGTTTTATGAGAACAGTCTATACCAAATATATATTTTGATTTATGTACCTGTGATCACATTTACATTTTACTATAGCCTCAATCTTTCAATGGCTCACTTGCAATTATAACTGTTTTAAATATAAATAATAAATTATCTTAACTTAAAAACACATTCAAAATAGTATAAGTGCTTTATTATTATTATTATTATTATTATTATTATTATTATTATTATTATGTATAACATGCACACATTTAAAGCATTCGAGAGAATCATAGATACATTCTTAATTATACATATTTTTTTCGATTCTTTTCGTCCACCATTTTAAACTCAATCGCAAGTGCGTATTTCTGAATATCTAAATTTCGTGGGTTTTATTTCCCAGCTAGAACCGAGAATGTATCGCACTGGAATCGGGTTTGTTTCCTTTGTTTTGAGTGGTAAATAATGGTCGGGGGTCTGGTTGCTATGTTTGTCCTGTAATAGGTAAGATGTTACTGTGGCGTCATTAAATACTTTTTTTAAAAAAAAAGAGTTGAACCTAATATTTTTATTATTTTTTGACACTATGAACTTCAATTTATTGGTGTCAATTATAAGGGAATAAGCATCACACAGATCATCATTGATAACATTTTACCGAATTATAAGTATTATCTTTCAATCATTGATGCTGTTCTTACTACCAGAACCCTATTATAATTCACTACACCATTTAACTTAATCTTAACCCGCGCTGGTGAGGGGAAGGTTGAGGCTGGAATTTCAGCTGATTGTACTGAGTTTTTTAAAATTATTTATTAAAAAGCTTACCTACTACTATCTCGCCACGTAAATGCGAGTCCATTTATCTAAATTCTTCTTTCCTCGTTCCTACAACATAAGCATTATTAAGATATATATGCGTACAGCACGAACGGGTATTGTGACGGTGTGGAAAAAAAAAATGTTCATGTGTATCACAAACCGAAATGCGATAAATGGTCCACAGGATTAGTCCTGTTAGGGGAAACAATTATATTAAGTGAAAAATGGCAAGCGAACCCGTGCTCGGGTTGTCATTTTTAGATTTTGGAATTTTTATTAAACCAACAGAGAGTCACATATCTTCATTTGATGTTAAGATGCAAAATTATTGGTATATATGTGATTTTGATTATTTTAGTTTTTAATTTTCTTATTTAAATGTTTGTTGTAAAAAAAATCAAAATCTGTGTCGAACCAATTGTCATCATTTGTTTCCATGGACATAAAAATGTAACCTCAATTTAAGATAAGCATTTTGGCATATTTTACTTTGGTTTAATTTTTTTATTCAATCACCACGTCTTACTACCTGCTCGGTTTATACTCTTATGTAATAATAATATGCTAATGATTTTAGATATTATTGAGGTTATATTTTTAGTAAATGTACCAGCATTTACATGGAGGGAGAGTGGAAAACTAGTTTGGAAAAAACCACCCTCAGTACACTCGACTGAGATTTGAACCCCAATCTCCCAGTCATCGGTAGTATAGTCTACTAAAATGTAGAGTTAGAAATCACAAGGCTATGGTTAGCCCAAATAATAAAATAATGTGACACTGTAAAATGACGCCTAGGCTTTTTTTGAATGGCGTGTTCCATGGGTCCTCGTGGTAAATGTGATCCTAACAAGCTAGGTCATCAGAGCTACGGAACGAGCGAGCGAGTGGCCTTCCTTGCCAGTTGTGGTGCGAGTAGTGTGTTCAGACCTGCGTCCTCCGCTTCAGCCTTGATCGCGGACACAGTTAAAACATTTCTAGGGCTTCTTGTCTCCCCAGTCAACCCTAGTCCTTGCTGCAGCCATTAATGGGATTGTTTAGGTCTCGGCTATGCACTCTGTTTCTGTCAACGTCTAGGTCTCAGCTGTGCACCCCTATTTTCTATCAACCCGTAGTTCTCAGCTGTCCATTCCTAGTTTCTATCAACACCTAGTTCTCAGCTGTCCATTCCTAGTTTCTATCAACACCTAGTTCTCAGCTGTCCATTTTTATTTTCTATCAAAACTTAGGTCTCAGCTGTCCATTCCTATTTTCTATCAACACGTAGTTCTCAGCTGTCCATTCCTAGTTTCTATCAACACGTAGCTCTCAGCTGTCCATTCCTAGTTTCTATCAACACCTAGTTCTCAGCTGTCATTCCTAGTTTCTATCAACACCTAGTTTCTCAGCTGTCCATTTTTATTTTCTATCAAAACTTAGGTCTCAGCTGTCCATTCCTATTTTCTATCAACACCTAGTTCTCAGCTGTCCATTCCTAGTTTCTATCAACAGCTAGTTCTCAGCTGTCCATTCCTAGTTTCTATCAACAGCTAGTTCTCAGCTGTCCATTCCTAGTTTCTATCAACACGTAGTTCTCAGCTGTCCATTCCTATTTCTATCAACACGTAGTTCTCAGCTGTCCATTCCTATTTTCTATCAACACCTAGTTCTCAGCTGTCCATTCCTAGTTTCTATCAACACCTAGGTCTCAGCTGTCCATTCCTAGTTTCTATCGACGGCTATGTCTCGGCTGTCCAGGCCCAATTTATTTCAGCGTCTAGGTCCCAGCTGGACAATCCATATTTCTAGCTACTTGGAGGTAATAACTTTAGTATTTTGAGTTCCAAAATTTAGGTTGGCCCTAGCGTCTATTCAAATAATTGTTTAGTAAGATTAACCTATGCACAAATAATAGCTGTTATCATAGCCGGAATTGAACCATTGCCCGTTAGACTAAAATTGTCACTCATTTTTTAAGCCATCATGGGTTCGATGCTAGATCATCGTATTGTCGAAGTTAACAGTGTTCTTTTACTCCTACTCTAAGAAAATAGGACCAACACACAAGTATTTGAATACCCTTTTGATTATAAATGTATAATACATTCACGACCTTAGTTTACTTGGATGACAGCTCAAAAAGTTACCTGAAATAATTCCTAATGTATCCCTACGTCAAAAGCTAACATCAGTCACTTTGTATAACTGTAATGAAAACATATGGTAATGTATGAATTTGATAGTTAACCACAGTAATTTTGGCAATATTATTTATATATTTTTTGTGGTCGGACACACAACTTATTTATCGTTTTATTCCACTTAAAACAAACTATTATTCACAGCACCTTCACAAAAGGTCTAACGAACATAGCTTCAAAATGGCGACCGACGAATTTAAACCATGTAATTTAACGTGACGGAAATAAGTTTTTTACAATGATGCACCCACGCAGTGGATAAAAATATTTTATTCAGATAAATATTTCGAAATACGATAAAATAATCATAAAATAATTATTATATATATATATATATATATATATATATATAATGACAAGTATTTTCTTTTTCCAAGTAAATACGATGCCTGTACTATATTACACATCATAGATAACATTTCAAAAGGGAGAATAAGTACTTTTAATTATGTTTAAAATATTGTTTCAGATTGGGTATAAAGAAATTATTAAAAGTTATAAAACAGTGTAAGAAAACTTAAGTTCACGTTATTTTAAATGTAAAATATAACATTTAACTAAAAAAACTTGACATGTATGACAAAACAGTGATTTTTTACAAGTTTTGGCAACCCAAAACCTAAACCTATGATTTTTGAACTGTCATCCAGGTAAAAACCTATCATGAACAGACTCTAAATTTGTATTTCTTATTATATTTTGTTTCATAAAGGTAGACAAAAAATATTTTGATTTGGGCTTCCAGTGTACTTAGGCCTATAATGTAAGCTTAGGGAACGCTATTCTAGACCTTTGGTTGACCTTCCTGACCACTTAACTATCAGGATAGCCGATTCACTCCTCACGGACCTCGGTGTGGGACTGTGATGTTCAAACTTCTTAAAAGTAGTTTTTGTTTGATTTTATTCCAGCCTATTAATATATATATATATATATAATCTTGTGTCTTTATAATTTAGGTTAAGGACGTTGTCTACTTGTGAGGGTTTCAAAGCAATTTTGTGAAGCGTGTTGCATACTACCTTGATACACTCAAGCCCTCTATGCACTATCACACTTAAATGCCAATGTACTAAATAAAAAGGGAGGCTTGAAAATGATTAGTCCATCCTATAGGGCCACTTGTTTATCGGCTGATGACACTTACCCTCTTCCGCTGACTAGTATAAAATAAATACTTGTTCTACTATTTGCGCCTCGACGACATTGACTGGCATTACAAAATTAACATTTTCTTGTATTGTCTCCTAAATAGAAATATTCCTCCAAATAAAATCTACATCCTGATAGGACTATTTAAAAAATAGTTTAAAAAACTTCTTTAAGATTAAATAATGTTTTTACAAACTATTACATGTTTAGAATTATTTAAGAATTTATGGTTTTTAAATTAAATACTTGTAAAAACATTATTTTATTAGTCCCTTAAATTTACATCGTCAAAATAATATGATATTATATTCAAAATTTAATAACGTTAATATTCCTTTAGCTGTAGAATCGCAATATATATATTTCAAGGTATTTCATCACTCTTTCTTCTTTGGAAGTAACAAGTGTTGGAATGCAATCAATGTATATCGAAGTAGTTGTGAGGAGGGAAACTCAATCCCTACGCTCGTCCTACATCTCGTAGAAGTAATGTGTTTACAGCGTGTCCGGAATTTCTTAATATGTACTTTTAATTCAATCATAAAACTAACGACTGGGATTTAGTGACGGTAACACGCTTTATTCGCGCTGAGCACATCATTTAACTGTTTAATATAATTAGGTACGAGATATTGGGCCTTATTCAGAGCAGTGCGTCGTGACATTAAATAAACCATTCATTGATATTACATGAGAGATTTTCAATTTTAACCCAATAATCTATTACACACACATATCCGCGAATATGAACATGATAAGGACATGGTAAATAACCGAAGAATGAACCCAGAGATGTAAACATCGCCAAAAGGAATCTTTACAATAATGTCATTACAAACGTGGTGGTATGATTCAATAACTAAATCCCCCCCCCCCTTCCCGTAAGGACATTACATACTCTATTTTAAATTTGCCAAATAAACCTAAATGTACTAACACGGGAAATCTATCTTGACTTGCCGTTACGTCACAGGAAGTTAACGTCGTTCGTTCATCATAGCAGGCCAAACTCTGCTCCGGCTCGCGCGATCTATGGAACTTAAGATTCGGATGTTCACCTACTATATAAGAAGGGTAAAGTTGTATAGCCTTTTTCTCAATAACTATTAATAATAACATGCTGTTTTTTGTATTCTATTTAACTTGTAAATTTAATATGAACTATATTAATAAAAAAGTTACAAGTTAGTATTTACTTTGTTACAATAAGACGTAATTTTGATTAAATTTAAATTAAATCAGAAGTTAAATACAAGAATATAATTTTGAAGTTATCATATTGTTATAGAGAATGAGATAATGTTCTATCATACACGATAGAATACATATAATGCAATGATTTAAACAAAATTTGATATTTTCAAATTAAATCATGTATAGCCATTGAAAAAGTTCAGCCGTTTCCCGCCAGATGGGTTTGTTATTCGAACCACCTTCCCTCTCCTCCCTAAACCTTTATTGACACTATCTTTGTTTCCATCTTTTTTTGTAAGCCCGTACCCCCCTTCCCTCACTGATTATATATTGTCTTAAACACTTGATTGACACTAATTACCTCCAAACCTGAGTTATTAAAAAGAAAAGGTTCCTTGTGATGTATTTACATGATACAAGTTAAAAGTATTGTTTATAGAGTAGGCTTGAATTCTGTTTAGCTTATAAATAATTTGCATGAATAGTGTTTCCTTGATTAGTAAAACCTATTTGTTAATATTGGTTTTGTAAGAAGAGGTGAAAATGTTACACCCGCCTTGGTGGCATAATATGAATTCGTATAAAGTGAAAGAAGATGCAACATTGTTAAAAAATATAATGCAAAAATTGAAATTTTTTTATTGAATGTTAATTTTTGTCTGCAATCTACAAAATAATATATGTTTGTAGCATGAAATATCCTAATTTTTAATCATGTTCTAAGTAACTGTAACTATCATAATGTCTATGAATTTTTTTTACTTATATTTTATGCGCGTCGCCCGCACACATGATTATTTAGACATTAGTTTTAAATACCCGTGTATTAAATTTATTTCTAAGTTACAGAAGATTTGTTGTGAAACAATTATAAACTTTCATTTTAGGACTTTTTTTATTTACTTCACTGCAGTTTAATATTCTTGCGAAAAAAATGTTTATTTATGAGTTATGACAGTCGTCAATTTAACTTTCAACTTAACTTTTTCTCATTGCAATAGGGATGCTTTAGTACTGATAGCCTTTTTATTATATTATACTTGGATTAAAAAAATACATACAGGAAATATTGAAAATACCCTGGAATTTCAAAAGGGTCATTCAATAGACACCCTGTGTACACAATTCTGTCGCTAGAGCTGACTCACACTTGCACGTGACAATTAGTATTCGTCTGCATTTGATGTACTTACAACGTCTGCGTGGAAAAACTACCAGCTGCCCATTCATTCTAGAGAGAGGGTATGGAAGCTTTCGTTGCGTTCTGTAAAGGAGACTAGGGAACCAATAGAGATGTGACGCAGAAGATTCTCCGTTTTGGAAAATTTACTGGAAAATGTTACCTTTTAGAAAATGTTCAATTATTTCTATGAGAGAGAGAGAGAGAAGAGGCGAAAGAGAGAGAAAAAAAAATGTTGGGTTTACTGTTTACCAGATATTTTAATGTTTAAAAATCATAATCAAAGTCTAAAATACATTCCCTTCTCTTGAAATTTTACGATCTTTAAATTTTACCGAAAAATGTTTATCTGTAACTACCATTATGTGTTTGGATTTTATTTCTAGAATATCATCAATTTTTATCATCATTTTATTATTGGGTGTTCTGTCTTACGACAGGTCCATTCTTTTGTAATGAACTAGACCGCCAATGCGCCCTTTTCCCTAAAATAATTAAAATAATGTTAAGGTGGCTTACGTATTTGTTAACAACTTTTGCTCCCCTGCCCCTTCACCACACTCGCCCCTACACACAGTTGGATGGTCTGTATAACATATTAGAGTTGGGCTTACTTTATATTTGATTGTAAACATATTAAATGGACAGATTTGGTGAAGTCTTGCCGTAATTCGCCTGGGGTGCGATGCAAAAGTGATATTTTATAAGATATTTTACCCTTCTTAATGATTAACATTCTTATAATACATTTACTTAGAGCGGCGAATTTTCTTTGATTAAATGTTCCTTTCCCGAATATTGGACATGATTTATGTTTCAAACAAATTAAGCCTGCTCCAAATAAACTTCAGCCCCTTTCAACGCGTCGTGTAGATCGTGACATCGTTTGAACACCAAATAGCACTCGAGAGGCGAGCCTCAAGGTTTATTTTTGTTACTTTTAACAGCCTATCAAGTACTAAGAGGACAACTAACGGCTCTTCAGCACATAACTCATGTTTTAAATTTTAAATAGACCTTGAATAGAGTGACTTGGTTCCTAAAAGAATTTAACGTCCACTTTACGAACTTTCTGAAAGAGAACGCTCCAATCTACATTGATATTTTTTCGGCCTTATTCGGAGTTGAACCCGGTCACTTTATTAAGTAGGCAGACTTGCAACAATTTATTGAGTTCTGCCAAACTGATTTTTATTTTATTTTTAAACTAAAATATTTACTTCGAGGATAATCATAGAATAAAGTTTTAAAAAAGTCTATAAAGTGAGGCTACAATTATTTAAAAAAAACCTTAGTTATATTGAACCTATTTAAATTTAATTTATTATTCTAAGCCAAGGTTTAAATGGAAGAATATATTTATTATTGGCTTTATAAAACTCAAATTTACATTTCTTAAGGCTAAAGGTAAGAGTTGAGATCTGACTTGCAAAATTCACATAAGATGTGTCAATGGCCAGCCACAAGTATTACGTTTTAATTTATTTGTTATGTAAAACGTAATAGTATCTTATTTTTGTATGTATTTGTTCTTTTTTTAATATAACAGAAACTTATAAAAAAACTCTTTTATTTTAAAAAAAGGTACAGAGAGCTAGCAGTTTGTGGGGATTTTGAATTTTATATAAACCTACACTTGATAATAAATCACCATTACAGTCCGATTTAGATAGGAAAACACTTTTTTGACGGTTGCAAAATGTACTAAAACAGTTTTCATATATTCATACAATAAGGTATGTCATCTCAAATTGTCAATTTTGATATATTAATTTATATTGATATATATTAATAAAAAAGTAACATTTTATCTAAGTTGGTCACAAAAAAAAACCTCTTTGTATTTTCTTAAAGTTCCTTTCTACCTGTAACCTACCATACATTATATTGTGAACGTCTAACTGGGCGCGTTTCGTTTGATATTTACATTAATCACATTCGCATCGGTGGTCACAGACTAAATGGTCAGTCTCTTCTGGAATGGTTTTTACCATCCTCTCTCCACGTTAATGTTTATTTTATATCATCGAGTTTTACCTGTTCAATACGCTTATATGATCATTTCTCAGATGGGGTTGGGATGAAGAAGGAAGTATTCTAGAGGTAATCTCTCCGCATATGCGTGGTAGGAGAGTGGGGAAACCGTTTGGGGAAAACCACTCTAGGTAGAACTGGCAGAATTCTAACCTCTATCTCCTTCCTCGCCAGAGTGACGCCGTAGAGCATGCGGCCACCGAAGCAGGTCACGTTAATGTTGGTGCACTTCCTCTAAACTATTCCTCTCATCCTTACACACTAGATTTAGATGTTGGTAACCATTCTGTCAGACATACTAACGAAAAAATATTCAGATCATGGGACAAACCCACACAGTTGAATTATGTTGGACAGGCCAGGATCTTGCTTGGCTTCCTTAAATCTTCTCTCGTCTAAAAAGTGCAATACACTCTTTCCTGCAGCTCGGCTGAGTCTAGTTGAATCGACAGGACAAACTAGACCTCCATAAACTGTTGGCATGTTTTTGATAGGTAGAGTTGGTTGAGAACCGTCTACAAATACTGGAAGCAATAAAATACTTTTAGTTATAGGGCAACTGCCTTGGGCCCTTGTATGTATTAACCGGGTCAAATAGGGAAGTTTCACTTTAGAAAGCTCTACTTCCAATCAAAACTCTCTCGAGCTAAATAAAGTTAAAACTAAACAATTTGTACCGAGTTACTCTACTATTCATGTGTTTCATGATGTGTAATATTTAAACATAATCAGAATATTAGCTACACACTAACTTAACTTAGGACATAAGTATAATAGGTGGGCCTACCACAAACCACATCCGTATTCCTAAATATTTACCAACAGGATAACAATACAAACCTGTACACAAATAGTAAATACACTCACTATACAACCCCACAGCGAGTTGAACCACTTTTTTTTATAGATTGGTGATAAATTACTCATCAGTAATATTTCAAAAATCCGTTTTTGTTGATATCGATTTTAGTTGTCCAGAAAACCCGCTTCAATGGACGAATGGTCTAACGCGTCACTCTCGTGTTAGAATAGTCTACTGATTACGGGGATATCGGGCTTCGAATCCCTGAAGGGTTTACTGAGGGTTTTTCCTAATTATTTTCCCACTCTACTTCCACACAAATGCGAGATTATTACCTCTAAAATGCTTCCTTTCTCATCCCTACTTCATAAGAATAATTACCATATATATATAAAAACCTGAATAGTTAGTAAGACGCGGTGATAAAAATAATCTGTCCATGAAATGATATATGTACACTCCGTCTACCCTGAGAGCGGTATCGCTCTGGGTTGTATACAAGAACAAAAATTAGTAAAAGATAAGGGTTAGTAGAAAAAAGTGGCGTTGATTTGTTTGTATAGGCCGTCTGATATGGCTTACTCTATAAGCCTATAACCACCTACTCACGCTACTAGTCCACTCAACATCCACTTAGGCTCACTCCTGTATACAGCCCAATGGCCCTATCTAATAAGTTATACCATAGAATAGCAATGCAAGCTTTCAGGGTGGCTATAAACCAGAAGTATACTGTTAGGATAAAGGGCCTTCCATATCGGTTTTCCTGCCAAAATCACGGTATACGTCCATAGTCTTATTCCACTGAAGCTATGTTTCACCGTAAGCTCAAGTGGTGAGGCGAATTATATATTTTTTTACTGTCAATACACTCAATACAGAGTCCATTTCATCTATATTATCGATGATCACGTCGCTATTCTCTTCACTTAAAACATAAGCCTCTATTTTTTACAGAAATGAGTAAAAATGCTTCTAAACTGATTAAACAATAGCTGGGAAATAGCTTGAAATATAAACGCTTGTAAAATGATCTTCCACCCACTACTTGTGTAAATTACCAAGCTAGTAACAGTCAATATTCACTAAACAAATGCTTTTACGTTTAGCTTAAGTAAATTGTATATAAACAACACCAAGAATCAATAAACTGAAACGTTTTAGATTTAATGCCACCGTTTATCTTTAAGGTTTTACATTTAATTCCATAGTTTATCTTCAAGATTTTACATTTAATTCCATCGTATATCTTCACAAATGATGTGCTCTAGGCTCCCTCAGACCGACTAGCTGGAACTTTTGATTTAAATGTTTAAAATTGGACAGAATAGTTTTATTTGAGTTAAAACTTTAAAGTCGTTGCGGCAGCCCAAATGAAACCGGCCCACCGGTATTTCTCCCGGCTTCCTAGTCCATCCCTGCTTTGTGATCACAAGACAACATAAAACATGGCTTGCATGATCTACAAACGGGACCTCGGACAGCAAGTAATATCACACATCAAACGTCCCCGCCAGTATTTTTAATACGTATGCACCAGGAAGAGATCAAACACTTAACAATTCTGAAAATTGAAAAATGATACCTGGACACGGGAATCAAAACCGGGACGTTTGGCTTGGTATGTCAATGCTCTACCACTGAACTATCCAGGAGTCTTTCCGTGCCCAGGGTCATTCTTCATTCATATTTTAAGGCAGAGTCTATGATGGACTTAGCAGAAATCGTCAGCAACAATCCCATGTCCAGGTGTCATTTTCAATTTTCAGAATATGAAATCCAACTGAAGTAATTACCATTAATATAGCTTCGGCTACTTACTCTTAACTTAATAATTGTTTTTGCGACGTTTTTTATCGTCAGATTTAGCGGTTTGCCATTTTTAAGGAAATTTATTCTTTTTATTTTTTAAATGGAATGGGTCAAAGTATATTTTTCAATTACGTTACAACTAGAAGGCTGGCCACGGGAATCGAACCTGAGAACTTTGCTTTTCTCGCCAATGCTATACTACTAAACTATCCTAGTTCGTGTCGTATTCAGGACAGTTTTTCACTAATAATTATTTTAAGTCTAATTGTGATAAACTGGTGAAGCAAAAGCAAAGGTATGTGGTTCGATTTCCGTATCCAGCTTGTCATTTTTCACTTTATTGGATTTGATTCCAGTTTCGGAAGTGATTTTGTGGACAACCATCACGTGTTAGTTTGTGACAAACAAGTGAATTAATTACGTATAGAGTGTATTTGTTTTAGATGTTGAAATACTATTTACTTATTATGGTTGAAATAAAGGCGCTATTGATGAGCTGTTTGTTTTGTTTCTCAACGTGACCTTGACGCTGTGTGATAATGAAACTCCCGTCGAGTGATTGACTCGGCTGACTGCTCCAGTTTAAAAGTGCCAGCCAACACCAAAGATACGAGATGAGCGTGCAAGCTATTAATAGCTCACTGCCACTCTAAATGTGTGTCGATGTTGGGGTTTTTTTTTTTTTAGTTTTTTTAACATGTGTTGGCTCATCCTCTCCCATTTGGCCTAGTGTGGATCTTAAGAGAAGATGGATATGATGCGGATGGTACTACTGTAGGCCTTAATGTGTAAACCTTGTTTAAGGACGCCACTTACATTGGGAATTGCAGCCTCAATACTACCAAAACAATTGGTCATTTTTCTTCACATTTTCTGTTGTGAAACTATCTTTAAATGATAAACACCACGTCTTACTACCCCTTCAGGTTATACGTCTATTTACTAATTACTTTAATGTTGTTAGGAATTATGAAGGTATAATTTAGAGGAAGTGTACCAGCATTTGCGTGGAGCCCGAGTATAAAACAATTTAGGGAAAACCACCCCGGTACACCCGGCCTAGATCAAGCCCTGATATCCCAGTCATTGGCAGTCTAGTTTAGCACGAGAGCGATGTCTTAACTCATACGGCCACCTGAGCGGGTTTGTGGCACTGTTAAAAAACTATTTGTTCGAACAATGCGAGAATTTTGTTTCTAAATATTTACTTGCATCTCAGAACTGAAACATTTCGCATGAAAAATCATTAAAAATTAATCTTTTAATTTGTATTTTCAGTTATAAAATACAAAATTCAAGGTGCTTAATTTTTGTTTTTAATAACGCGATACTTAAGGACTTGTATAACATTTCTCAACGCTACGCTAAGTGGCCACCTGATTTAATTGGTTAATGTTTTGCTTCCTTATTGTTGGGATTGCGCTAATAGCAGGTGGTCGGTCAGGCGGTTGGATGGGCTGATCGCTCGACATGAAATTGAAAATTATGTCAGATGACACATCTACGCACAATCTAATATTGCGTATGATCTTACCAAATTTCCTTGATCAAATCTTGTCGTCTGTAAGTCGATAAACTTTTTACCAATTTCTCATTATATTGTTATCTTATATGGCGTATCGTCTTCTATCGATCCACATCGGTCCGAGAAATATTCCCGAGCTAGGTCTTTCTACACTCCACACAAAAGATGAAGAAATAAGCCATTTTACTGTAACACAGATAAGGAGGGGTAGACCAAGCTTTAGACCTCGTGGATATCAAATAAACCAATGCTTCAATCCATATGATGTTGAGATGTATCTTAATAGCACAAAAACTAAGCGTCTGCTAGAAGGGCGTTCTGAAGTGTCTGGTAGGGAAAGACCTTCCAGAACGACCTTCATTATTCACTACACATAATAAACACCAGATCAGTATAACACATAATTTATATTTGAAAAAAAATCTTATCTTACTATGGATCCTTTTATATTTGTAAATAAACGATAAGAAACCATTGGTTTGGCTATGAATGTATTGCTAAAGCAGCCATTCGCAACAAAGCCCACATTGTGACTAGACACAAGGTCACCCTGTAGCCCTGATAGGGAATATTTATCAAAATGTCGGTAAACGAGAGTCATTCGACGCTATATTATTATGTTGTTCCATAGACCACGTCAGAGAAAGTTTGCTAGATTCCTATTTTTCTCTTAGCACAGCGTCTTACTACAGGTTCGGTTTTTACTACGCAAATTTTTTAATGCTTATTACGCTAATGTGTTGGGGATTAGAAAGATTGAATTTAAAGTAAGTGTACCTGCATTTGCGTAAAAGGATAGTGGAAACCCATTTAGGAAAAAAGCTTAGTGGTATATTCGATCGGTATTCGAACCCCGATCTCCCTGTCTTCGGCAATCCAGTCTATTACTATAGTGACGCCTCGAAATATTCGGCCCGCGTTTAAGACGATATTAATGCGTTTAACACAAGGAATATTTACGGATACTCGGGTATTTATTGGGTCAACTTGAAGAGAGATTAGCCAGGCGAGACCATGGCAAACCCCTTTCGTAAGGTGAAAAATCTATTTGGTTGGACCTCGAACTAGATCCTGACATCTAGGGCTTGAATCTGGCCCTCCAACCGAACACGCTGGCACCGGGGCATTGTTGATCACGAGGACTAGATGGCAATCTCGTCTAGTCAGCTATCTAAGATTACAGACCCTCATGTATTGCCAATATGTACTTCATACCCCTTTGCCGGACTCGAATCTTCACACTCGTATCAGGTACCAATTTGACTTAACAAACCATGTATTTTTATAGCACTGCGTCTTACTACCCGTTTGAGTCTGTTACGCTAATGTTTAAGGGTTGAACGCTAAATTATATAAGTGTACTCGACATTTGCGTGACGGAATTTGGAAAACAATTCTGGAAAATCCTCATACTACCCGACCGAGATACGGAACCTAATTTACCAGCTCATCGGCAGTTAGTCTTAAAGGAGAGACTAGCGCCTTATATCCATCCGCCCCCACCGAAGCGGTTTAAAACATGTAAATAGCTTGGTTTTATTTTATAAAGTGGATAGCTAGGAACAAAACAGCTGAAAGAAAATCATGGGGATGTTATTATATTTATTTATAGAAAAACAGCAACTCAAAATACATAATCCATATTGATAACAATGATTGCTGTGATTGTGACTTTTACTAAAAAATGTTTAGAGATAATCCCATACCCCCCTTTTTGGTTTCTCATATCCCCAGCTAAGAACTCTCGCACTAGCTCATTAGTATAGTTAAATGCATATATCTCGGACGGGTATTAAGACGCAGAGTAAAAGAACACGCTGACACTGAGCTAGCTAACACTTGACCTCGTCCCACCAATGGCAATCACCACTTGTCGCCCGCGGTGTAACTTTTAATATATGCGTTGTAATTTTCATGTAAATGAAGTGACGTTTATGATGAAGGCTAGCGTGATTGGCACTAACGTGGTGACGCTTGACATAATCTGCATTCACCCTCGATATGGGATACCACAAAAAAAACTTTGTTATCTCTCTGTACTGGCTTTATAAACTATGAATTTAGTACGATCACATCTCGTTTAGGATCACTTTTGCTTCCCAATTTATATCTTTATAAACTATGAATTTAGTACGATCACATCTCGTTTAGGATCACTTTTGCTTCCCAATTTATATCTTTAAAACTATGAATTTAGTACGATCACATCTCGTTTAGGATCACTTTTGCTTCCCAATTTATATCTTTACAAACTATGGATTTAGTACGATCACATCTCGTTTAGATCACTTTTGCTTCCCAATTTATATCTTTATAAACTATGATTTAGTACGATCACATCTCGTTTAGGATCACTTTTGCTTCCCAATTTATATCTTTACAAACTATGAATTTAGTACGATCACATCTCGTTTAGGATCACTTTTGCTTCCCAATTTATATCTTTATAAACTATGAATTTAGTACGATCACATCTCGTTTGATCATTTTGTCCATTTATATCTTTACAACTATGATTTAGTACATCACATCTCGTTTAGGACACTTTGTTCCAATTATATCTTTATAAACTATGAATTTAGTACGATCAATCTCGTTAGGATCACTTTTGCTTCCCAATTTATATCTTTCAAACTATGAATTTAGTACGATCACATCTCGTTAGGATCACTTTTGCTTCCCAATTTATATCTTTATAAACTATGAATTTAGTACGATCACATCTCGTTTAGATCACTTTTGCTTCCCAATTTATATCTTTACAAACTATGGATTTAGTACGATCACATCTCGTTTAGGATCACTTTTGCTTCCCAATTTATTTCTTTACAGTAAATACAAAAAATGTCGTAGAGCCATGTTATTTTGTAACTTGTTACATTTGAGTGATGTATAACACTGACAAAAACATCTCAAAGCTGTCTAACAAATTATATATAACATCTAGTCTGCGTCATGGCATTTGAGTAGAGATGGTCTCCTTGCGCCCGTGGTTTCTGAAATGTTTTGCAAAAAAAAAGTGCCAAGAGACGGGTTTGGGTTAGACCATCGCAAATCACGAGGGCGAAATACTGTGCGAGAACTTTTTTTTGACTGATATTCAACATGATGACCATGACCTGTTGGTTGGGAAACTCGGAACTTATGGTAGTTTTTTAGGAACTTTGTTCTGATACAATCCAGGACTTTTGATTACCTAATTAATTTGATTGGTAATCGAGTAGAGAGAAGAAGAAAACCCTGAGAGGCTAGCTTCAGCTACGGGGTGGGAGGAACAGTGTAGCCAACTTGTTACATAGTTTAACAGGCCTGTAACAGTGCATTATGTTAGAAAACAAAAGTAACAGTTTGTTCTATGATCTTTACCGACACTGAACGGGAAACTTATAACTGGTTATAAAACACAAAAAATGTTACAAAACATCAATGTTTTATAAAATTTCTCATTTGATTTGCTAACAAGTTGTAAAACATTTTTATACAATAGCTTACAAAGTTTTAACACTTGTTACATAATGTTAACGTACCTTTACGCCTTCAATTTGATGCGTTAATAAAGCGATTTAATATTTTTATGGTTCAAAAACTAATGTGGTTGTATCTGATATACTTTAGTCAAGGATTAATATATTTGATTCCGTAGTACGGTTGGATGCCTCTTGCACGGGAGTGGAATCCTAGTTAGGGTATTTATAAAACTAGAGTCTTAGCTGTTTATCTGATAAACACATCCTGTACGGGCTATAGCCTACCTTGCTAGAATACTTTGTCAGGCAATAATTATTCTTAGTAGCCGCCTGACTCCGGATGACACCTAACTTAAAAGAGCGCGAACCAGACGACGGATCGTGATGCAGATTTTTGTATTCTACTTTAATAAACCGTGAAATTGGGGGGGCCAGTGATACGTTAACGGTAGTTTAAAAAAAATCATACAACTTTAAACCAATACCATTTTAATTATAAAACTTGAATAATACAGAAAAATTCACTACAAAACGTTTTCTAGTTTCAACGCAATCTTGTAGGGCCTATCTAAATCCCTGGATAGTTGTCAGTGAAAAGGGCTCTTAAAAAGGTGTAGTTGTTTAACAGCTGGATGTGTCACGCACGGGCTCTACCGCTAGAGAAGACCCACTTTGACCGATGATGGCCATGATGAAGCTAAAGTATATATTTATCCTGCAAGGATTGTACCGCTATAGAAGACCAGTATAACCGATGATGGCCATGATGAAGCTAATGATGTCGTGAGAGTCTATTTTCATCCTGCAAGGACTGTACGCTATAGAAGACCAGTTCGACCGATGATAGCCATGATGAACTGATGTCGTGAGAGTCTATTTTCATCCTACAAGACTGTTCTGCTATAGAAGACCTAGTTTTACCAATGATGGCCATGATAAAGCTAAAGTATATATTTATCCTGCAAGGATTGTACCGCTCTAGAAGACCTAGTTTGACCGATGATGGCCATGATGAAGCTAAAGATGTCGCGAGAGTCTATTTTCATCCTGCAAGGACTGTACCGCTATAGAAGACCCAGTTCGACCGATGATGGCCATGATGAAGCTAAAGTTGAATACATCGGCCCCGCCCACTGCACGCTCGCCAGACTGACAGATTTGAAATGCAACAGACACACTTATCTCCATGTTTGATCGAGGTTTTAACTGATCAAGATGTTAAAAAATGAAACATGGATCTCTTTTATTTTTGTCATGAACATTATATAAAATCTTGACACAATTCGTGCAGTCTCTTTCGCCAACTTAAGTAAAACTATCAATCATGTGTACACTTCATACAAAGAAAGTATTGTAAGCATCAACATTTTCTACCTTGACCTGACTTTTTATGTCTCTCTGAACCCCAAAAAAGTAGGTCTTATAATTCTGTCGGTTCCTGGGGCTATAGCTGAAACGGTTTGTTGGAATTGGTTCAAACTTGAAATTAGGCTATTATGTCATATCTCAGGGCGTGTTTTTTTTTAAATTGATTCTAGCCCTTAAATTAAGGTTAGTTTACTGAATGATTTCTAAACATTCAAAATTTCTGTAAGCTCTACATAATTTATACTAGTTTTTAGTAGCATTTCGTTTAACGGTAGTGACTAATTTTAGAAAATTTGAAGTTTCTAGAGAATGACTAGCGTTGTGTTCAAAATGAATATTTGAAGAGGGTTTAGGTGGTAAATAATATTGTTTGTTTGTTTTTATATGAAAACAAATATTTAAAAACAGTTTACTTAAGCTATGGCTAATCATAGAAAAACTGTAATTTTTTAAAAAGTCTAACCCAACTTTTTTTAAATTGATATATGAATAGTATTTATATAATTACTATCAAAATAATTTCGGTTTTTCTGATGAAAACTTAATAAATGTTAATTTATTGATAAATATTTTTTGAAAATTTTTGTCAAACTACAATGGGACTAAATGCGAACGATATGAGAAATGTAATATTGTGTTGTACAGTTATTTTAATAAATAGGAAGCATTGACGGATGCATTTGGGATCTTCCGATCCCATTCTTATAATTTACCCACATAAATCACCCTGGTTGGATTTCGAACAGGAGATCCTGAGAGGCGGTAGGACAACGCTTTATCATTATGGTAATCCATTATTGATCTTTGACATACTCTATTTTAATATATTTCTTATTATTACCTTTTTAACATGTGGGTTATTGACGACAAAATCTGATGAGGAATTGACGAGAGCAGCCACTCGGAAGTACATCAGCAATGGCCCGAAGAGAGACTGGGAAAATTAATTGACATAAAACCATCCCTCTCCCCTTACACCGACCCTATCTCACTAAGGGAACCTAGACCTTCCGGAAACTCGGGCTTGTTATCCAAACAAGTACACTTTTAAGATCGATTTATCTAATGTTGGTTAGAACCATATTTCTCAACAATTTTCTTGAAATAATGTTGACAATTTTTGTTCACATTTTTGTTAAGGCATATAGTTAGTTTTGTTATTTATTTTCGTTTGTTTTCGTTGATTCAAAAAAGATGTTAGAGTGACATTTTGAAAATAGGTTCAACATCGGTTTTATTTTACATATATTAATATTTTAGCCCGCATCTCCTTTTCTATAACAATACATACTAACAATTATCACACCTACTTCGGTGGCCGCATTGTCTACGGCGTCATTCTTGCAATAGACTGTCGATGACAAGGAGATTAGGGTTTGAATCCCGGTTGGGTCAACTGAGAGCGGGTTTTCCTAAATGGTTTTATACTCTTCTTCCACGCAAATGCGGGTACACTTCCTCTAAAATCAGCCTTCCTCTACCCTAATACATTAGCACAATTAGTAACTACGCGTATAACCTGAACCGGTGCTAAAACTATTAACAATTTTCACCACCCTTGCCATAATTTTATTGAAAGTCACGCTGTCAATCATTTATAATACCTAAATTAACTTAAAGCTTGGGTGACCTGGCGGTCTAGGGGTAAGGTGTCGGATTTCTGTGTTGGGGGGTCCGGGGTTCAATCCTTGATCCCGGTACAGATTTATCTGATTGCCAAACCCTTCCTTCACCTCTGACAAGACGTGTATTAATCACAACTTGCGAATGTGTGGAATGCCATGCCTCCACCGTGGTTCGGATTCCACGTTAAACTGTAGGTCCTCCATTTCATCTCACAATCACCCTACCATTACACATTAGCGTAAGTGCGTATAACCCGAACGGGTAGTAAGACGCGGTGCTAATAATAATAACTTAAAGCGTAACATCAAAGCGCAAACTTTGTAAAGAGGAAATCCCGTGACACAAACATTTTCAAGTTGTGTCCCTTTGAGTGCCAACGTCAAATATATTTGTCAAAAAGGTGACGAATAAAACGTGTCTTCCTTATTCACCGTTTAACGAAAATATTTTATTTTCTTCGCTCTTTTTCGACTTTCCGTCCATCTACAAATTATTGAAGGCTAGGTTTTTTTAGGTTGAGTAATATTCTTATAACTTATCAACCTGTCGTAGACAGTCTTAAAAACTAGTTTTCTTTGTAACTATATAGTTGAAAAAAATAAAACAACCCTGTTATTTTAAACACTTATTTTATTTATGCTAAACAATGTATTTCCTTTTAAAATATATGATATGAAAACACGTTCAATGAGATGTAATATTTAGTCCATACCGTGTATTGTCTTGGAAATATCAACTTGTGCCGGGACATCCCCACTAGGAAAAATAAATGGTGCGGAACCCCGCACGGACTTTCTCGCTCTATTGTTAAAAAATGTGAACCAAAATAATATACACTAGCAAACCCAAGCATAAATTCCACTATATTTATATAAAACTTTTTTGAGTCCTGGTTTTAAATTTTATAACTTTATTTTTAAAGAATTAATGTACTCATTTGTATGTTTGTACCTATAAAAAAGATCAATATTGGGTCCACAAGGGTTAACACTTCATATTAAAATTTCGACTTTCGGTTAAAGTTTTTGACATTTTATTAGGCGTTGCACATCTTCTTGTCATCGCATTGCTATTAAATTCCTCATTTATACATTTTTACCAATACAAAAGGTAAATATTGACTATTGAGTCTAAAATGGATATAGATCGTTGTTGTACAAACATATCTCCTAAGAGGTTTAAGGAAAAATATCATAAACTTTTTGAGAGACTTACTCTATGGCACTAGAGAATGATTGCGTTAAAACTTAAGTAGTATCCTTTACAACTAAAGCTCATAAAATTGTATTACTAATATATTTGACAATATCTCAGAAACTGTTGGTCTTATAAAAAATATATTTTAAATGAAAGTCTTTTATTTTTAATAGTACTACAATTTTTCAATGATAAGTTATTTAGTATCTCAAATAGTTACGGAGATACGGAAATTTCATCTTCTGTAAAATACCCTAAAAATAATTTTCATGGGAAAATGAAAATAGCCATTTTATTTATAATCTTAATCAACGCTTAGATATGAATTTTAATCAAAATCGTTAGAGCCGATTTTGAGAGAATCGACTTTTTCTCTTTTCGCTTTTCAGTAAACTACCCTTAATTTTAGGGTTAGATATCCAATTACAAAAAGCCCTGAGGGCAACCCTATGAAAACCCTAGATAACAAGTTTTAGCCCGATCGTTAAAATAGTTTAGGCTCTAGTTGAAGGTACAGATAGACAGGCAGACAGACAAACAGACGGAAATTCAAAAACAACTTTTTCGGATTCGGGGGGTCATGAAACGTCGAGATTCATTAACATCTCGAGTTCGATTTTTTTGACTATCACAATAATTTCTCTACCTTTAAGATAGCGAGAAAGTAAAAATAAAGAGAAAAAAGTTTGAGTGACAAAAGAACTAGTACCCTAATTCTTTTTATAAAAATGATATTCTAAGGGTGTAGGCTTGAGACCCTGTTTCTAGGCCGGCCAACGACGGCCAACGAATGGCATTGTAATTTATGTTGGTTTTTTCAAAGAATAAGTTTGTAAAATAATACATATATTCTTTCTTGTATTAAATGTTTTTAATTCTTGTTAAAAAAAATCAAACGGATTGGATGGGATGGCAGGGGCATTGATCCCGCCCCCTTTGTTTTCCAACTCCCCCCCCCCCGGCCATTCCACCCCTCTCCCCATCAGCTACACCCTGCATAAGCTAATAAGATAAGGATGAGCGGTCAAAGAGGGATAGAGAAAATATGGAAAATACCAATGTGGCATAAACCGAATATGAGCGTCTGACGATTTATCTCAAAGTAATCAGGTAAATGAATAGTAAAGGTTTACTATAGACCTAATGGTAGTCCAAAGAGAGCGCTAGGAACAGTTCCGAGAGAGTGAAATGTCCGGTGGCGAGCTCTAAACTTTGTACCCGCAGTGTTTTGTTTAGAGTGACATTTACTGAGGGGCGTGGTCGTAATAATTGTCAACGAGCGGCCACAAGGTCTGTTAACTAGAGTCCCGTGGCGTTGATCTATATAACGACGTGTTCATTTGCAGCTTGGACTCCGGATTAGAGATGAGCTTTCTTAGATCGATCTTTACGTAAATCGATTATTTACCCTCGATTAATCGGTTGTTAGAACGATTGAAAAGTCTCTCTCTGATTCATGATCCTATTCCTTTTTCTGGAGATTTCTAAATAATCAAATCGAAAAAGCGAAAATAATTAAAATATAAATAAAGAAATATTTGATTTGCTGTAGGATTTTTAAAAATTTTTTTTTTTAAATTATTAAGAACATTTTGAAACCACAGCTTACGATACTTGGCCACGAATTAGTATGTCATTATGTGATATATAATTTATATCAACAGGCACCTAGTTAATATCATAGTGGGTTTTGATAGTTGGCCAACACCCTCCTTAAATATTAACTAATATTATAATTAATTAAAATGGCCCTGTAAAGACATTAAATGAAATATAAAGGTATCATATCAAGGGGCTGGTCACATTGTATTGACCATTTGGTGTGACAAAGCGTGTTTTAAAATGCGATAGCCATAAATAAATATAGGCCTAATCTACCATATTATTTATACTAGCACCCGCCGCGGTGGCGTAGTTGGCTAACGCGCCAGACGTGTTGAGCTCGACTGCCGAGACGGGGAAGGTCGAGGTTCGAATCTCGGTCGGGTGAACTAGGGGTGGTTTTTCCTAAATGGTTTTCCACTCTCCCTCCACGCAAATGCGGGTTCACTTCCTCTAAATTTAACCTTCCCAATTCCTAACCCATTAGTGTAATTAGTACAAAAGCGTATAACCCGAACGGCTAGTAAGACGCGGTGCTAAGTATTATTATTATTATTATTATTATTATTATTATTTATACTAGCCTATATTAATAGTTTGCTAATTGACTTTTACCATTTGAAATAATTAAACATAAAAGGAAAGTATATTAATATTTAATGTGCTCGAGCCTGGATGTTTTTTCTTTGTAAAATAGTTATTTAACTACCACGACTCCAAGCAATAAGCACCATATAAATATTATATAATTATATTACTGTCGTGGGTTTGTCATTTACTGTGGAGTGACTGAATTGTAACTACGGGTCGATCAGTGAAATAGTGAACAACAGGCCGTGGTTCGCTAGTGACTGAACTTCAAGCTGTAGTTTTTTGTTTTGTTTTTTTACACCGCCCTCTACCTGTTTAGGCTATAAGCAGAAATACTAATTTCGCTATGTGTTTGGGAGGAGGTTAGGTTGAATTAAGGAGAAAAGTACTCGCATTTTCTCGAAGGGCGAGTGGAAAACCATTTAGAATACAGCCAACCGGGATACCAACCCCAATATCCCTGTCATCGACAGTCTAGTCTATTGTGAAGAGTGACTCCTTCGGGCATAGACCGCCACCGAAGCGTGTCAATCTCTAGTAAACGACTGAGCAACGAGCTGTAGTTTGCGAGCGGCTGAACTATTTTTACTTTCTCGCTATCTTACAGGCAGAGAAAGTATTGTGATCGTCAAAAAAACAACTGAAATATTAATGGATATCGAGGTCTCATGACCCTCCGAACCCTATAAAGTTGTCTTTGCAATGCCGTCTGTTTGTGTGTCTTTTTAACTCCTAAATTAAGAGTAGTTTTGTAAAAAGCGAAAATAGAACAAATCAATTTTTTCAAAATCGGCTCTAGACGTTGATTAAGATTATAAATAAACTGGTTAGTTTATTTTACCACGAAAATGATTTTTAGGGTACTTTACAGAAGCTGAAATTTCTGTATCTCCGCAACTATTTGAATTGCTAAATAACTTATCATTGCAAAATTGTAGTACTATTAAAAATAAGAAACTTTTATATGAAATATATTTTTATAAAACCAACAGTTTCTGAGACATTGGCAAATATAATAACACAATTTTGTGATCTTTAGTTATAAAGAGATACTAAAGTTTTAACGTAATCATTCTCTAATGCCATAAAGTAAGAAATGAGTAAGTCTCTCAAAAAAAGTGTATGTTTTCTTTCTTTCAACCTCTTAGGAGAAATGTTTGTACAACAGTGATCTATCTCTATCACTTTAGATTCAACAGTCGATATTTACCTATTTTATCGTTAAAAATTTATAAATGAGAAATTTAATAGCAATGCAATAACTATAAGATGTGCAACTCCTAATAAAATGTCGAAAATTTTAAACCGGAAGTCGACATTTTAATACGAGGTTTTGACCCTTGGGGACCCAATATCAATATTTTTGCTTTCTCTCTACCTTACAAGTAACAAGTATTGTGACCTAAAAAAATTGAACTCGAGAGATTTTGATGGATGTCAACGTCTCATGACCCCCCGCACCCTAAAAAGTGGTTTTCGCAATGCTGTCTGTCAGTCTGTACCTCGGGCTAGAGCCTAAACTATTTTAACGATTGGGCTAAAACTTGGTATATTGTGTTTTAATAGGCTTAACCCGAGGAATTTTTGGAATTGGACATCCAACCCTAGAATTAAGGGTAGTTTTCTTGAGGGCGGAAATAGAAAAAAAAAATCGATTTTATCAAAATCGGCTTTAACGATTTTGATTAGTTTTTATTTCTAAGCTTTGATCAATATTATAAACCAAATGGCTACTCTCAACTTTTCGTCAAAATGACTTTTAAATGTTCCGGTCTGATGTATAAATTCTAATTTTTAATTTAATCTCCTCAAGTCTTTGAAATATGAAATTACTTATCATTGCATACATGTGACTATTTATAATAAATATCTTTTACTTGAAATATATTTTTATAAAACCAAAAGTTTTCAAGCTATTCACAAATATATTTTTCTTTTAACTTTGCTCACACTTTAAGGTAAAGTATTACAAGCGTCCAAAAAATCTAGCCCGAGATGTTGATGGATGTTGACGTTTCATGACCCCCAAAACCCTAAAAAGTGGTTTTTGCAACACCGTCTGTGTGTCTGTCTAACCCTAAAATTAATAGCAGTTTACTAGAGGATGAAAAGAGAAAAATTCCATATTCTCAAAATCGGCTATAACGATTCTATCTCTCTCATTTTAGACTCAATGGTCAATAATTAACTATGTTATTGGTCAAAATTTATAAAAGAAATTAAATAGCAATGCAATAACCATAAGATGTTCATCCCCTAGTAAAATGACGAAAATCTTAACCGGAAGTTTAAAGTTTTAATACGAAATGTTGGCCCTCGGGACCCACTATCGATATTTTTCATTGGTCCAAATATATAAATGAAGACGTTAATTCTTTAAAAATATAATTAAATTTAAAACTATGATTAATTTTTTTTACGTATATCTAGCGCAATTTGTTCTCGGGTTTGCTAGTGTATATTATATTACGAATTTCTAGTAAATATCTTCATTTCTAAACAATAGAGCGAGAAAGTTCGTGCGGAGTTTCGTACCATTTATTTTCCTTAGCATCGCGTCATACTAACTGTTCGGGTTATACGACTGTGTACTAATTATGCAAATGGTTTTAAGTATTATTAAGGTTATATTTATATAAAGTGTACACACGTTTGCCTGAAGGAAGAGTGGATTTTTTTTAAAACCATCCTCAGCATACCCGACCGAGATTCGAACCTCGATATCCTCGTCATTGGCAATCTAGTATACTGCGAGAGTAGTAGCGCCTTATACCATGCGGCCACCGAAGTGGGTGGCTCAACTATTTAACTGTTATTTTCACTAAACAAAATCAGACTGAATTATTCCCAGCAGTGGAAAATAATTGTGCTCATTTTTTCTCTGGACTACCTTGTGAATATTACAGGTTCGTCCCTCGGCTAGTCCTAGGCAGTAGTAGTCTAGGAGTAACGAGTATATTGCGGAGAGACCAACACGAGTTGCGAGTGTTCAACTCGAGGATAACCACTTCACGAATTGAAATTTCGAGCTTTGAGTGTAGCGTGTCGAGAATATATTTGAACCTCTCCGAGATAGGGGCACTGACTGCTACGTGCGCCGCCTTGGGTTATATTGAGGGCGAGGACTTCCAACCGCCTCTCTCTCTCTCTCGGAATAAGGTATATCTGTCAATTCTACCTGCACGAGGGCAACAATGTCACTTTCTCCTGATTTATTCCCGTGACAGTCTGCACTCTACTTGCACTCTCTCGCAAAGTTGAACGTTGCAAATATCATTTATATCACTGTATCTTTATTCGCAAGTAATGGCGCTCTCTAGGGTCCTGTGTGTTCATCATCTTTTAACACTATAACTAACATGTCTCCACCCTCCTTTCTCCAAAATATTTTCAAAGAATATCACTATCACCACTACTAATAAGATCACCATTACTATCACCATTATTTCAATACCTTTATTATCACTACCATTACTACAACTGCCATCACTATAACTACTATCATCGCTATAATTTCACTGCCGTTACTATCACTGCCTTTACCACTCCAACATTTTTCATTTCACTACTGTTACAATCACCAGCATCACTACCGCCACCACCACCACCACCACCACCACAATAAGAGTACCACCTATTTGAAGGGAAATACACTGCAGTAGGCAATTTGTTATTAACTTATCTTAAATTATCTATACTATTTATTTAAAACATTTTGTTTTAAAGAAAGATAATATTTTATAAGTACTGTATAAGAAAGATTAAAGTGAATATTTGTTTATCAGCTTATTGTATTGCAACTAATTGCTCCACATTAGGTACGTTGTACAATTTTTAATACGACAGATAAAACTTATGAAATTATGTAATGTTTTTAAGGCATTAAAACTCTATGTTCTAAACAATGTTATAATTTTTTTTAATCAATGTTTGAACAAATTTTATCTAACTTTTTTTTTGTTCTACTTTTAATTATAATTTAAAAAATCAAAATAAATTGTACACACAATATAGTTATATTGTTAGTTATTATACTCACTCATCACTTTTCTTTGTTAAAAATATTAAAGTACCTAATTTCATAAGTCTTATCTTTTGTATTAATAATTTTACCACCTACTGTGTAGCAATTAACTGCAATACAATAAGTTGATAGACAAATATTCACTTTATAATCTCTCTTATATTTAAAAGAAATTAGTTAAAATGTTCTGTTGTGACACTGCTTAAAAAGTTTTCTTTTAGCTCAGAATTGCGGTATTTCGCGTGAAAACCTCATTAAAAATGAGATAAATTCATATTTTAATGTATTTTTTTAAAAGCTGTGTACTTAATTAAATAATTAAATTTTTTTTAAATCCTAGTAGGTGGTGTTACCTTTCACCTCCATTTTGGCGTTTAAGGCATTTGTTGAAAAAAAAAAAAGATCACTTAAATAATTCGAGATTTCTGTGAGAACTTTTTAACGTCGACTCTTTGATTCTTTTACATTAACTATTTGTTGTTTAGACCTACATTTGTTATAAAGTTTTTTTATGCAGTCTCTAAGCGATATTTTTGGATTTTTTTCTTTTTAGCATCCTGTTCATATTCTACGTATATATACTAGTTATGCTAATGATTTGGGGATGAAGAAGGTTGAATTTATAGGAAGTGTACCCACATTTGCGTGGAGGAAGTGTGGTAAACCATTTAGTAAAAGCCACCCTCAGAACACCCAACCGGGATTCGAACTCTGATCTCCCCGTCATTGGCAGTTTAGTCTATTGCTACTGCTAGTGTGACTTGTTGTCCATGCATCTCAAACTCGCCACCCATGATTTTGTGCGGCTCATGGACCTTATGATGGACCATCATGCACTGTGGCCGTGTGTTTCTATTTATAAACGTCGAGGAAACACAACGTTTTGGAATGTATATTTGGATTTTGGCATGTGAGATTGTGTATTAAATCCATACCATTTCTTTAATATGGATCACTTCCCAATAATGGTTGAATTTGCGCACCAAATAGGTGCAAAGTTTGGCAGCACATATTTATGTTGTTATCTCGCTTTAAATGAAACCAAACACCCGAGATATGTTGCTTTACATTAATTGCCAACAGTATTATTATTATTATTATCACCGCGTCTTACTACCCGTTCGGGCTATACGCACTTGGTAATTTAATGGTAGGGTGATTGTGAGATGAAATTGAGGACCTACAGTTTAACGTGGGATCCGAACCATGGTGGAGGCCTGGCATTCCACACATTCACAAGCTGTGATTAATACACGTCTTGTCAGAGGTGAAGGAAGGGTTTGGCAATCGCATAAATCTGTGCCGGGACCGAGGATTGAACTCTGGACCCCCAGCACAGAAGTCCGACACCTTACCCCTAGACCGCCAGGTCACCAATCAACATTATTATAAAAATAACTTATGAATAAGATCTTAAGTCCAACATTAACACCATCCTTGCAAATAAAAGGTTTCACTTATAAGCTTAATATATATTTGTATAGGAGCCTGCCTACTCTTTTATTTTGTAATAATAATTATACACTTATCTGGAATGATTTTTTCCTCCAAATAGTTGAACATTATTTTTCTTTTCTGAAATTTGGTATTTTTAGTGTTTAAAATTTTCAATGTGTCCCTTGGTAAAAACGAGTTTGATACGCCTATATTAGACCTTTAGGCCACTAAGTTGAAAATACTCCAAAAGCAATTAGCTTAGGCATTAATAAAGAAAGAATACAAAAATATACGATTAATTTTTTTTCCTGGGGAGGGGAGGTTAATTTGACCCTCAAATACCCTTCTTCCTCTAAGTACGGTCCTGTATTATGTTAATTGAGTAGTATGGAGGAGGGCTCAGGGTTGGTATGCTCTTGGAAAACCTGGAAAAATGACTTTAAAAAGTTTGGAAAATTTTATAAAGTCACTAGAATTCTCAAACATGGTTGCGTATTTTTCAAAATAATTAAAGAGAGCAACCCATTGTAAACTATTAGTTTAGTTATCAATTCATGCCATGTTGCAAAGAACACTGACATAATTTTTGTCCTTAATAACTATTCTGTCAAGAATTTAATAGAAAATTGTGAAAATAATTTAATATTTTATTTATTGTTTTTAGTGTAAAATATCTGTACAGGAAAAATTCACTTTTTTTAATCTGGAAAAATCAGAGAATTTCAAAACTTTTAAAATATATTAACGCTGATGGTTTCTAATAGTCTCGAAATCACGATCAGATGTTATCGTAGAAACGAACATAGCCTACTTTTTTTTTTTTTTTTTGCAAGTTAAGACTTTGGACAGATTTTCTTTTCTACATTTACAAATATCTACCTGAACAGAAACGATTACACTCGACAGGCGGCATTTAAAGCTTCAGAACGTTGTAATAATTACTACGTAATTTCTCGTCGTAAAAAATATTAGCTGGCAAGTCTTTGATACCATAATATCGCATTAGCGAAAACAATATAATTACAAATGTTAGGAGAAGTTAATTTTGTTGTTGTAGTTGAAAAAGGAGGGTGGGGAAGTGAATTATTCTAGTCTATTTCGTTTCCCACGTTTTATCAAGCGAAATCGAGTCGTTGCTATGGTTGTAACGTCAGGACGTGTCAGCCTAGGAGGCTGTTTCCCCGTTGACATGCTCATTGACAGCTCTGGAAAACAAGACGCTATTTACTGCGACCAACATTATTTTAGGAATGTGTAAAACCTACTCTCTCCTCCAGTTATTATGTAATTAATTTTTTTTTCCCCATTTCTATCACGCTCTCCTCTATTCTCCACGTCAAATTATTACGCCATTGGTGGAAATGTTGTACAATCATTTCCGATGAAATTATAAAACTCATTACGTTTGTTAAAATAAAGTATGTGAAATTTATTTGAAAAATTCTTTCATCTTTTCATTTGTGTTTGTTACTTTTCCTTAATTATATACCAAGTATGCAAGTTTATTCGTTCAGATTATCATAGAAGTTTTCACTGATAAAAGGCAATACCAAATGTAAAATATCTAGAAAATTAACCAAAGTCTTTATAAATGCTGCGCATTTTAACAAACAAATTAATATAGTCATGTCATATTTTTGTATTTGGGTACATTTGATAAGGAGCTCCGGAGACTCTTTATATAAAAGGGGGGCTCGGGGGCCCTTTTCTGAGAACATTTTACTCCTTTGATTACTCTAGAAACAGTTGGAGCGAAGTCTTGGGCTGTTTGGACCAAGAGGGAAGGATGTAAATACTTTACCATCTTCATTATTGTGTTAACCACCTCGGTGGCGTAGTTAGCTAGTCGTGTTGAGCTCGACTGCTGAGGACGGGGGGATTGAGGTTCGAATCTTGGTCGTGTAAACTGGGGTATTTTTTTCCAAAATGGTTTTTCACTCTCCCTCCACTCAAATGCGGTTTCACTTCCTCTGAAAATTCAACCCTCCCAATTCCTAATCCATTAGAATAATTAGTACTTAAACGTATAACCCAAACGGTTTGTAAGATGCGGTGCTAAATAAAAAAAAATTGTATTCCCATTTTATCGAGACTTCATTAATATAAGCATTCCAAACAAACTTGAGTTTCTAAGTAACCCTGTCCATTGGTGCATATATTAGGAGAATTCTGGTGGTTAAAACGTATTTAACGCTTGCTAAAGTTATGTGATCCGCAACTTTAACTTTTTATAGCCATTATAAATACCGATAAAATAATACTAATTAAATAATAAAATGATATAAATATAGACACGGGAAAAAATATGTTTATACTTTATAAAACTTTTCTTCCAACTGTACTTTTTAAACCTTTATTCCAACCCAAGTCCTACTAAAGCTTCTCTTGCGTAAATTACACATGTAAAAAACTTGTTTGTTTCTGACGCATGGACTTTTTATTATCGTCAAATGACCTAGAACTTGCTTGTGCTTTAGGGTTGGCATTAAATGCAGCTAGAGTGTGGCTGTAGGTTTCTCTTCAGCCTTCCTTGGTTACCTAGAAAGGGAATTCACATTTCTATCACAAGTGCTTTAGTTACACAGAGAAAGTGTGCCACTTTAATTTTTACTGGTGGCTTTTAATGCGCACTCCCTAAATAGGGTTATATGATCACTTGACACAACTAGTAATACTCACTCAACCCTAGAGACAAATACCCTAATATCATATTCGATGGTTGAACGGTCCAAGGCAACGATTTTTAACATTTTTCAACTCGCGGCACACTGAACAAGGCACAACATCAGTTTTTTTTAAGGAGAGATTTTATAATTAAAATAACGAGTATTAAGATTGTGTTCAAAAGTGACATAGCTAAAATTCAAATATTAATTGTGTTATTTATAAAAAATAGTGTTGATCATGGATTTAAAAGCGTTTTTTTGATCTTACCCCCAAACTCCCGCGGCACACCGGTTGAAAAATGCTGGTCTAAGGTGGCACTCTCATAATAGAGTGGACTGCCAACAATGACAGGAAGATCGAGTTTCGAATCTAGTTGGGTGAACTGAGGGTGTTTTATTCCTAAATGTAAATTGGGGTTCAATTCTTCTGAATTAATTCACCCTCCTGTCTAACACTTTTTTTTTCTTCTTCTATACCTCAGTTTTAGCTTATGTGGTGCTGACTGACAGTTCATAGCTGACTTCTGACAGTCAACATTTAGGTATATACCTAAATTTTGACTGTCAGAAGTGACAGCTGCTAAACACATGTTTTTTGCAGATCATATGGTTCGGCGTAGGGATACATAATTTGGTCTGGTAGCTTTTCAAAGCCATCAGAAGTCAGCTGTGAGCTGTCAGTCAGCACCACATAAGCTAAAACTGAGGTATAAGTGTATGGTGTATTTGACCTGTGAGAGAAGCGGTATCTAGTTCGGTTGCCGTGTATGTAGAGTTTTAGCCGCTCTTTGGGAACAGAACGTTGCCCACACGTTGTGACAGTGATTATGAAGGTGTGGAGCCAGTGGAAAGCTTAACTAACCAGACCAAGGTGGCAATAAGAATAGTTTCCCTTTCGGGAACCAAACCTGGGCCCTCTAGATAAGTAGCCAAGGACGCTGACCACTAGGTCAAAAGGCCGGTCATATATATTGGCCTAACTAGTACATATTCTTAAGAATTAATAGCCAGAGCTATTATTTATGCTTATTAGTAGGGAATTACTCCACTAGATATCATATTCTGAAAATTGAAAAATGACACCTGGACACGGGAATCGAACCCGGGACCTCTGACTTAGTACGCCAATGCTCTAACCACTGAGCTATCCAGGATTCGCCCGTGCCCTCTAGACTCTGCCTTAAAATATGAGTGAAGAATGACCCAGAATAGTACATATTCGTTCAACCCGAACGTTTGGTAAGATTCGGTGAGGGGGAAAAAAGGTTACACGTGTAGAGTTATGTTCTTTACTGGGGGGGGGGGGGGTGTTTTGTTGGAAGCCCCTCATTGTGGAGTCAAATTGTAGGGTAGTCAGGGTTCATACGGTCCTTGAAAGACCTGGAATTTAATGTGTCTCTGTTCAAGGCCTGGAAAAGTCCTTAAATTGCTCTGGGCCTTGAAAAGTCCTGGAATTTTCAGGTTTCATTATTTATTTTTGAAATTGTTGTGAAGAAGGGCTGTAAAGGCCATGATTTAAGATGCACTGGGGTGTGAAATATCTAGTTCATCCTCTTTGATTAAGCGTTAGCTGCTCTCTGCTGTTTACTTTACTCTCAGCTGCTCTTCCCGCTTCTTTTGTTATCATCGCATCATCAGCTCAGAGAAAGTCGCGCCCAAGTGTTGGGATCTCTATGGGGGCAAGGGGACACAGTGTTAACTTTTTTCACAAACGTATTAGCGCTACTGTCGATGAAATACAATTCTGTTTTCTTTAATTTCCTATATTTAAAAATCTCAATTCATGTGCATTCGCTATTTTTCTATAAGTGGCTTTAAAACCATCATTTGTAATAATTATTTAAAGATTGACTGCCTATTAACACTTTAAGTACTTATAATTACAGTTTTAAAGCTATTAGTTCATTTTCCATCCACCTTAGCGCTTAAATTCCTGTTCTAGCCATACTACAATAATATAATGAATCTAGAATGACTGCACTAACCAATAAATCAATGAGAGTGAAGAAAGTGACAACAAAGTTAAATTACTATTTCTATAGTCCTCTCTGTTCATTAAATTAAGTGAAAAGTTGTTACTTTCCATCTATCTAAAATTTTGTAGGGCTTATAACTTTTTTTATTGACGTGTTTAGTTTTTGGCAGTACAAGAACTAGCAGTTTTAGGGCCGTATGCAAGAAATTGACAAAGTGAATGCTTTGTAGACACTAGCGTAGTTTGCTTACGTCATCATATGTTAAAAGGTGGAGCGATAGTGTGCTCGGGGCCACACTATCGGTCCACTAAGCATTCACTATACGTTCTAGTATACCACCCTTGGTGCTTAAAAAGTCCTTAAATTTAGGTTTCATTTGTCTGTAAGAACCCTGGGTAGTTGATTCTTTTCTCGTGAAACCCCAAGTTGTCAGAGCCAATTTGTGAGAATACTTTCTATCCGGATGTAATGCTACTTATATGTGAAGAATTTGTTATTTTTTAGAAATGGTTTTTATTAATTTATCCTGAATAATTATGTCTGCACACACGATACGGCAGCTTAACGCGTCGCGGACTGATTATGAAAATTGGAATTGATTTAGCACGGGCCGATTCTCTGTAAGGCTGTGGACGGAAAAAAAAATATCAGATTTTAAACTTTTGTGGACCGTTCCGCAGTAGGGTTGTGTGAACAGAATGAATAAAGGACCCTTATTTTCAGGTACCTATATTATTCGAAATAAATCCTCCTAGAGTTATCCTTCTCTCATTCTTTCTTTATGTTGCAACATGTTCTATTTGTTCCAGAAGGGATGGAGAGAGAAAGAGAGTGTTTTCGATGTGGTTATATTTCACAAGTATTTGCAATACTGGTGTGAGGCTATTAAACAAAAGAAAATAGCTGACAACACATTCGTTGTAAAAAAAAAAAGATCACCCAAGTATGTGAGAAGATTTCCCAACACTTTTGGATGCGTAGAGTTTTATATTCTGAGACTATTCATTAATTTGAAATATATTAAGAGGGGGAACTTTTGATTTAAATTATAGTGAAATTAAAAATATATTTCATTACACACGCCTCGGTGGCCTCATGGTCTAAGGCGCTATTGTCGCAATATACTAGCCTGCAGATGATGGGAAGATCGTGGTTAGATCCCGGTTTGGTCTACTGTGGATGGTTTTCCTTAAATGGGTTACACACTCTCTATCCCCACGCAAATGCATGTACTCTTCCTCTAAATTCGACCTTCCTCATCCCTATCTCATTAGTATAATTAGTTCTTGAGAGTATAACCCGAACGGGTAGTAAGATGCGGTGCTAAAAGAAAGGAAAAAGTCAGGTGTTTAGTAATCACCTTTAATTTATTTATTAGGCGTCTGGGATCAAATCAATTCAGGCTGCTTTAAGGTAAGCTTCCCTTCGTCCGCATCGCATCGCACGGATCGGATTTTTGAATTCACTACATTATTTTTAATGAGACTGCGCCCACTCACCCGCATCGTATGCATCGGACATCGGCAATGCCGATGGAATTCTGTGAAGCAGAGGACCAGTGGACGTACTCCCCGACATTCGCACCATTCGAATTCTGAATTCCCAGCTTTATTTTCTCTCTTCAGTTTAGAGATGGGCAGAACAGTTAAAGTCTGTTCATCGTAGGAATTGTTTTCTGAAAGGCCTTTTTCCCTACAAAAAATCTATTATACAGTAGGATATTGGTAAGAAAAAAGGCCTTTCAGAGAGTAATTTCTACCGTGAATGGAGTATAACTTCGCGAACTACTGTACTTCTTATGGTTCAGTTGCTCGCTAACTACTTCTTATGGTTCAATCGTTCACGAACTACTTCTTATGGTTCAATCGTTCACGAACTACTTCTTATGGTTCAATCGTTCACGAACTACTTCTTGTGGTTCATTCGTTCGCGAACTACTTCTTGTGGTTCAGTCATTCTCAAACTACTTCTTGTGGTTCAGTCATTCTCAAACTACTTCTTGTGGTTCAGTCATTCGCAAACTACTTCTTGTGGTTCAGTCATTCGCAAACTACTTATTGTGGTTCAGTCATTCGCAAACTACTTCTTGTGGTTCAATCGTTCGCGAACTACTTCTTGTGATTCAATCGTTCGCGAACTACTTCTTGTGATTCAATCGTTCGCAAACTACTTCTTGTGGTTCAGTCATTCGCAAACTACTTCTTGTGGTTCAGTCATTCGCAAACTACTTCTTGTGGTTCAGTCATTCGCAAACTACTTATTGTGGTTCAGTCATTCGCGAACTACTTCTTGTGATTCAATCGTTCGCAAACTACTTCTTGTGGTTCAGTCATTCGCAAACTACTTCTTGTGGTTCAGTCATTCGCAAACTACTTCTTGTGGTTCAGTCATTCGCAAACTACTTCTTGTGGTTCAGTCATTCGCAAACTACTTCTTGTGGTTCAGTCATTCGCAAACTACTTCTTGTGGTTCAATCGTTCGCGAACTTCATCTTTCGCAACCTACTCACAATCTAGAACTTAGATTTTCAAATTAGCTTTGATAAGTTTAAAAATCATAGAAAAAAATAATAAAATAAAATAAAGAAAAAATTTTTTATCAGAAAAATAATACTTTAAAAGTCAAATTAGATTAGTTACAATACCAGTTGTTAGATTAATGATAGTTTTAAAATATTTTAGCTTTATCGTAACGACTACCCGTGAAAGTGAGGACATTACAGATATTAGGACAATGATGGTTATTGTTTGGAAATGAGTATGCTTCGAATACAGTGGACGCAGTCAGTACACTAAATAAATCCGATTCGTGCGAAACGGATCATTGAACGCAGTCTCACTAAAAATAATTCAAAGAATTCAAAAATCCCATGCGGACCAGTAGACGCTTACGTATAGGGCCCTTTTATGCACGCGATTCGTGTCGTCCGACAACCTTTGACGCCTTTGTTCTCTCGGCCACGTAAAGCGACCTTAATGCCAGCCCATTTTAATTCGTGTTTACGGTTCAATTTCCACCAATTAGGCAGCTATAAAAGTCACGGTAGTTCTACTTTCACGTATCCCCCTATGTCAGCTGATTTAATCTGCATTTGTCACTTTTTTACAGATATCAATACACTTAAAATAAAAGTAATAATATAATAAAATGTTATATGTTGACCACAAAATAATATGTATTCTCTAAAATATCCTTCCCTTTAAAACTGAACTGTAGCGCTAATGTGAACATCACAATGATTTGTTACGACTCTAAATTCATCTCTTTGGACGACAGCTTTGTTTGAGCCAGCCATTGTGTGCGTTGTTGATTTATTTATTAACCATCACCGCGCTCCAGGACCTACCGCAGGCTGTTAACAAGGGGTCGGATATGCACCCTTTTAAAATATGTGGGGGATTAGGGCAAAGGGTAAGGCACCCCTTAATTTAGTCGATATAGAGTATTCCGCATTTAGGAGCCGTTCTTAAATTACGTAAGGGTTTTTAGGGGGGGGGGGGGGTTCATTGTTTCCTTACGAGGGGTCGCGAGATTGCGGGGGCAAGATTCATCTTACGTAAGTTTTTTTTACCAATGTTTATGGTGAGACTAAATCTAAAAAAAAAAAATTGCTGCATGATAAATATATTAATTTATAAAATTTCACTTAAATGTTTAATTAATTTACTTATGATTGTTACACCAAATTGTATTACAATTCAAGTATTTCAAAATTTCATATCACTTTCTTTATTACCAATCTTTACAATATGTCTAAGAATAGCTAACGATTAAAATAAAAGCATGTACATATTCATAAAAAAAATATGAAAGTTAGAGGGGAGAGGGGATAGTACCGGAAAATCTAACAATCGCTTACGAGGGAGAAGGGTGGGGGGATCTAAACTTGCTAAATAATTGCCGTTAACAATGATAGTGCCAACGTTAGCGGATAGAGGATGTCATGTGGTCAGCACAACGATCCCGCCGACCGTTAATCTCAGTTTTCTAAACCGGAGCTGCTACTTCTTTATTCAAGTAGCTCCTCAGTTGTCTTCACGAGGCTTGGTTTGACCCCCGTGCCAGAGCCACTGGTTCAAAGATAGGTTTTGTAGGAGCCGAGTATCAAACCTGGGACCTCTGGATCTGTAGCCAGAAACTCTGACCACTATACCACAGAGGTGGTCATTTTGTTCATGATGATGATAATAAATATAAAAATATAAGCTAAGGCCGTAGTCGGGGGGGTTTTGGGGTTTGAACCCAAACCCCCCACCCGCCCCCCCCCTCCTCCCTCCGAAAACTTATGAACAAAATATATATGGCTTTATTTGTGGTTCCAAACAATATCAAAATTAAGATACAAGTACAAATTAGGGGACTATGTTACCATAAAAACCACTTCAGATAGCTTCTAGAGGTGTTTATCATTTATAATTTTTTCTAGCCTCCGGCAATTGGGGAATGTGCCCACCAAGGGCCCCCCCCCCCTCCCGAAATTATTGGCTGGCTACGGCCTTGATCTAAAACCTTATGAAAGCTTAACATGATATAAAGGATTTATTTATTAGAAATAATTACACACATTTAGTTTTTTAGTTACAAATAGAATAATTAATTATGCCCACATAAAAATTGGGTTTACGTAATATGAAGGAATCGCAGTCATATGATGGATACATGGTTTGTAGAACCAAAAACCCATCACCTGTCAACAGTGACACATGTTTAGTGTATGAATACTTGAAACTGTCACACCATTGTCAGATGAGTGCCACTGACAGCAGTCCGACTATAACCTGACCTAGTAGAGAATAGATGGATAGTAGGCTCGGCTTGTGCCAAACAATTTGAATGATCTTGTGCCAGCCCTCAACAGTTGTATATTTTTGGAAGTGGTAACATTAGCATTTGTAACATTAGCAGCTGTGACAGTTACACTCATGTGCTAGTAAGACTCTAATTGGTTTTGTTTTAATTAGGACTATATCATTCAGAACTTTTGAAAGGTTTCAGGTTTGTAGAGGTCTAGAAACTTTAATCTGAGTATTGGTAACAACTTAATAGTATTAATTATAGTAATATTAGTATATGATTGAAATAATCTCAAACATCATTGTAATATACATTAAAAAAATCCAAAAGTGGGTTATTATACATAAATGCATACATACATGCATACATACATACATACATGCATACATACACACACATACACATACATACATACATACATACATACATACATACATACATACATACATACATACATACACAATACACACATACATACATACATGCATACATGCATACATGCATACATGCATGCATACATACATACATGCATACATACACACATACATACATGCATACATACACACATACATACATGCATACATACACACATACATACATACATACATACATACATACATACATACATACATACATACATACATACATACATACATACATACATACACATACATACATACATACATACATACATACACATACATACATACATACACACATACATACATACATACATACAAATACATACATATACATACATACATACATACATACATACATACATACATACATACATACATACATACATACATACATACATACACATACATACATACATACATACATACATACATCATACATACATCATCATACATACATGCATACATACATACATGCATACATACATGCATACATACATGCATACATATCATACTACATAATCACATACAGCATGCATACATGCATACACGCTACAGCATACACGCATGCATACATGCATACACGCACATACACACATACACACGCATACATACATCACACACATATACACCACACATATACATACACACACATACATACACACATACATACACACATACACAATACACACACCAGTAGCGTCTCGTGAGCAAAACTCTTAGGCAAACTTGAAAGGGGTGCCTCCAAGCTTAAAAGGGGAGGTACCGGAATAAAAAAGAAATTGTTATGCTTTAAGAAGCTATTTGGAGGTGTTTTTTTATGATAGTTGTGGCTTTGGGTGTCCTTCTGTTCTATGATTTACATTATTGTGTTATTACTTATTATAGACATAAACAAACTTTCGTGTGTTAGCTTTCAATGATACACACATCAAAACAGAAGTACCTGCTACAATAAACTCCACAAAACTCTAAAGCCCGGTACATACGACACAACTTCTTATACAAAAAGTTGTGCAAGAAATTGTACAATATCTTGGACACATGGATTGCATATACATTTTATCCAGTGACTGTTCACACGGCACTTGTGATTGCACACAATATTTAAAAAAAAAAAAAAATTGCTTTGTGCCCTCTTTATGGAAAAATTATGATTGAATGATTTAGATAGTATTATTATTTAATGCAAATAATTTATTAATCATTCCTAAATATTATGAAAATAAAAAAGTACTTTTTTTAAATATTTCTTTAAAACAGTTGAAAACCTTTATATTTGGTATTCTGAAAATTTAAAAATGGCACCTGGACACGGAAATCGAACCTGGGGCCTTGAGTGAAGAATTACCCTGGGCACGGGAGGACTCCTGGATAGCTCAATGGTAGAGCATTGGCGTACTAAGCCAAAGGTCCCGGGTTTGATTCCCGTGTCCAAGTGTCATTTTTCAATTTTCAGAATATGATATCTAGATGGTGAACTCCTCTCTCAAATTAATGACAGCTTCGGCTATTTGATTCTTTATATTTGGGTTTTAACCTCCTTCAATTATAATTATTTGTTTGTTTTCAAACATTTAGTTGTTTTTCTTACAATCACTCTTTTTTTTAAAAAAAAAAGTAACTGTCAAGCAGACGAATTTTCCGTGTTTACAACTGAAAAATTGTACAAGAAAAATGGCTGATATAGGACGCGTTCTATTTCTTGAGATTGTATACAATAATTTGTGCAAAGCAGAGCTTATACGAGTTTTGGTGTTCAAACGACGCCATTTTCAGGCTGCAACTTCTTGTACAACTTTATGTTCAAGAAGTTGTGTCGTGTATACCGGGATTAAAGATGTGTAGGCACGGGGTCAGTACCTTGACAATTTTAATTTCCCCTTTTATGCCATATCATTCCTCTATGTTTTGAAAGGGAATAGAGGGTTAGTTACTTTTGTTCTAGTCGTCACCTTTCGGGCAAGAAAAGTCGTAGCTCGGCTGCTTACATTTTTACCTTACATCCTAAGCTCTTCCCCTTCTTTCCTCTGAAATCTATGGCGTCACAAATAAGAACGACACTAGCTAGATCAATGGGATGAAAGTCAGACAAACACCGACTTTCATCCACCATTTGATGGACTAGTGCACGTCTTGAATGCTTGTTATGGTCACTGCCATGTATGTTGTTGTTTTTTCAAACCTACTGATGCTTGAATTACATTTAAATGATTACCAGGAGAATATTTTTGCAAACATTAAATAAAATAATTACATATCTTCAATCAAAGGCAGGCAGTGCTTGCCCTGACGCGACACCACTGGCCTACACATGTACATGCACACGCACATATACATACATATATAATCACGCCGTTTCCTTACGGGACAAGGCCAGAAACTGTTTATATAGCTCAAAAAACAACTTCGTATTTAATCCATCCTCACTAACTTTCTCCACACTCCCCTATCCTTGAATACTCCCTTCGCTTCACCAACATCCATACACTCACTCATACATGTTTCTTAAAACTCTAAATGTTTCTCTTTTTCACACATTTTTCTACCACATTTGGCATGGATTACAGAGTGCACAATTTCTTATTGTTAAATTCTGATTTATACCTAAAAATGGAAAATAATGAAAATATAAAAGCTTAGTTTATCTAGATTCCTAGAACAATATATAACAACAAGAACAATATGTTTTACAGAATACAACTGGGACGCACCCCTTGCAGTGACCCTGCCTATTACTACTTTTGGCTTGTACCAGCAAAATGAAACTGACCTCATCTCCATTCCTTCTTCCCTCTGACTCAATGACTATGTCAGGGTCTAAGGTGCTAATGACACCATTGTTGTTCCAGGGTGACAAGAAGGAGCGGGGTCCTCGCAGTTTGTTCCTCAGGAGGTGCGAGGATGGCTTCGGCTTCACTCTGCGACACTTCATCGTCTACCCGCCCGAATCTTATACGGTGAGCTCTTAGGTTAAGTGGTCAAGGCCAGATTGTGCTTGGACATAATAAGCTCAAGTGTGAGTATCCTACTAATGAGACAAGACTAGGAAGATGAATGTTAAGGAAATACATCTGGCATTTGGCCTTACAAGAGCATTTTTGAAAAAATGCCCTTGTAAGGCGTCTGTCTCATCTTGTCTGTTTAACATGATGAGGTTGAGGTTTGAATTTTGGCAGTGTAAACTGAGGAAACTACAAAGTGAAAATATCACTCTCCGGTGTACTCGGCCTTTTGTCAGATGGTTATAAAAAGAAAGTATAAAAGAGTTTAAAAAACTACAAAATAATGTACTCATACTCTATACATGTGTTATGTAACTGTCACTTTTTATATATATGGGGAAAATCTTGATATCTGCCAATATTATAGTCAGTTTAGATTAATTCTATATTGGTTTGTAAAATATTTATCTTATGGTGATTTGAACAGCACCTTTTAGACACATTTTTCTATTTATTTTTTCAAAAGCTTTTAGTTTTAATTATTACGAGTTTATTCATTTGAGTTGTATTCAATTAACGGCACAGTTAAAAAAAACACTATTTTCACATGTCGTAAAAAATTGTTTGAAATCAATAGCATCCAATAGTTAGCCTTTAAAAGTGTCACTCTTGAAAGAAAATTGCCAAAATATTTTGAAAAATTGATAAAATAAGTATTTTTCAATAACTAAAGTTATCACTTTAAATATTTAAAAAAAATTTCAAATCATGTATTATAAAGCTATCACTATTTACAAATGCTATCATCATCAATAATAATATTAAAATAATACTAATAACAATAAATTTATAGAGTGCTAATATTGAGAGCAAATAATGCAATTGTGTTTATATTCTAAACCTACCGATATACCTACCGCAATTGTCATTCATACCTGTGTTGATAAAGTTTATTGGCTGGATGGGTAGCTGTTTCGAGGAAACAGAATTAGGAATTAAGTTACCCGGGGAAAAGTAGGGGTTACAGGTAGTCTATTAGATATTAGAGGAAGCTAGGCTGAGATTGTATGGGCATGAAATGATGAGGATGTAAATGTAGAGAATATCAAAGAGAATGGTGGAAATGAAGTATCTAGGAAAAATACCTCAAGGTAGATCAAGACAGAGATGGAAAGGTCAGATAACAGATAGTATGAAATTGTGTGAGTGAGAGGAGAGTAATAGAAGCAGTTAAACGAGAAAGAATAATGGAAGGATAGAGGAAGATGGAGACATTTTACTAAACTGACCCAGCTACAGGTTGGAAACAGTTTGTGATGTTAATCACTATCATGTATCACTATTAAGTTTTAGTTTTACAGGTGCTTAGCACAAGTTCTTACCACCTGGGAATTCACTTAGTGAATTCTGACTCTTTCTTTGCCTAATTTTACACCACATTAAAACTAAAGTTTGGCCCAACACGGATTTTAATCAGTGTCTGTCAGAGAAGCACCTAAAGCGCAACACCCAAATTTTAATAAACCACACTGAATGGTTATATTGCTAAACCTTTATTTTCTTACATATGGACATTTGGATCAACAATTAGAAAATACAAATAAATTTTGGAGGTCAACTTTTATAACATTTTACTATATATTATTGGTGTTATTTAATAGGTATTTATAATATTTATACAAAGTGACACGTATAAAACGTGAAATTAGACCTTGTAAGTTTTTCTAGATGTCAGATTTGTCAATTTATAAGGAAATTGAAGTATATCTACAGATTTTTGTTAATATTGCATGATAATCTTAAAGTACTAAATTTTGTCTGCTAGAGCTGTAGTAATATTAACAATTTTTTCTAAGTCATTACCAAGGCCCAGTTTTTGATTACTTTAAAATGATAGAAAATAACTTATAAACGACCTAAAAATATGTAGAAAAACTCATAATAAATGCACATGACTAAATCAAACAGGCATTTTACAATTAATGTAAAATGCAATAAAAAGTCTTTAATAACTAAACTCTTGCATTCTACTAAATATAGCATTGATTTACGAATATCTGCTTCAAAATAGCTATCTGCTTCAGTAATAGCCATCCCTTCCCAACGCAACCCTCTTCAGCTCAGTTGTAGTGTCTCACCAGGAATGTGTATTTTACAATCACACAAGCAAGCAAAGAGGATACAAATTCATGGCCTATATATTATATTATTATTCTGACAACTTTGTGTAATATTTTTGTTAGATTGAGTATTTATGCATTTATAAAATATCAATAGTAGGCTCTATTTAAAAATACACTTATCCAACATAAATGCCTTAAAATGACTCACAAATCCTAAAAATGACTCAAAAATTACGTAAAGCAAGAAAATGTTACCTTAAATTCCAAAATGACAAAAACAAAATCTATAAAATATTACATTTCTACGACCAGATCACTTCATGAACAGAATTTATGTACTTATGAGCATTGTACGTCATGAACCAAAAAATATGACATATCATCAAAATGTCATTCATTCATTACTCAATGAGAGGTTTGAAAAATAATAATCTTAGTTTATTTTTTTCTCTCTCCATATTGTTGAGGAGCAGCAAACTAATTGAGGGATAGTTCCAGCTTTATTATGGGTGTTTTTTCAACTTAATAACTAGGGCTGCACCTAGATTTTTTTTTTAATTTGGTAGGAGGAAGGCAGTAGTTGGGCTATCTACTGGCTTGTGGTGAAGCTCTCAACTGGATCTCAAGAGACAAGGAATGTTTACTACAGCATTAGGCAAACTTAAATACAAGTGTGATTATTTTAAAGGTTGTGAATCAAATTTAAGAGTATTATCTAATATATTTACATGCAAGTGTGATTATTTTTAAGGTACTGGATTAAATTTAGGGAAAATATATCATATATTTACATTACCATTGTAGTACCAGGAATAATTAAGCATTTGTAGAAATCCTAGCATTAAATATTTTTGTAAGCTGTGTGATGATATAAACATGATTTTTTATTAAAATTATTTATTATTTTTAATTCTTTTTAAATTTTTTATTATTGTATTTTATTATTATTAGAGATTTCAATTCAAGTTAAATAACACATATATTTTTAGAGCTTATTCAAATAAATTAAATAACATACGCTGTTAAGCAGGGACAAACCAACAAATGAATGTTGGGAGGGGAGGAGGGAGGGCAAACTTGGATTAAACAAGATCACATTGAGGGAAAGCGAGGATAACTGGTATGAAGGCTTTCAGGGGCAGACTGAAGGGGGTCTACTATTATTTTATATTACTCGACAATTGTTAGCTTTCACTAATTAAGTTATATAAAAATCAGTCACAGTAAGTTATTCTTTTGATGACCATATTTCACTAATTTTTATCAAAGGTACTTTTTATAATTAGTTCTCTCTGCGGCCGGGACTACATTGACTAAGAAGAGGATGTGTTCCCCAAATCCCTTTTGGTAGCTACTTGATAGTATGATACTACTTGGAAATATAAAACCACGAATAAATTAAAATACAATAGTATGAAAATAATTGGGAAGAATAAAATCACGAATAAATTAAAATACAATAATCCTATTAAACAATATTTACAATAATAAAAACATGGCAAATATTTCAAATTCAATGATCATATAGAACTGAGTGTAACTTAAGGTCATCAAAATTGTATTGCAGTTTTAACAAGTTTGTAATTGTAAGTGATAAATAGTGATACAATGATTTCGAATCACTACAATTTACAATTTATCGGGGTCAAACTTGTTATTTAGTGCTTTTCCTGTACAATTTTTAAGGTAAAGTAATTAATGTATGGGGCTTAAATTTACTATAACTACAGTGAAATAAGGTAAATGCACCATAAGTTGACACCTTAAGGATTGTTTTGGTCATTTGAGTCATAAAATGAAGAGTAAATTAAGTATAACAATATTTAGTCATCACAAATATATTTGTGAAACCCTACCGTTTAAGTTGACATAAAATTATATTTTTTTTAATTGTGTGTGGTAGTATTTTAACATATTTTAAATTGAGCAAAATTCACAGAATTCTCCTAATCTTGACACCCTTGTTCTTAATGTTGACACTTTACTGTCCTAAAGTTGATACTTATAAAGAGCAGTATAAAGCATGTTTGTAAGCTACCTAGAAAATGTTATAGCCATCAAAAGAAATAGGAAATCTCATCTCACCTCTTCTACAAAAAAAAAAAAATATATATATCTTTTGTTCTCGATTTTGAAATGTCATCTTTTTCTGGCCAAACAAATGTAAAGCCACCTTCTGTTATTCTAGTAAACTTTATAACAGGTTCAACGAAGTGCATATATAAAATAAAACCTACATACGGAATTAAACAACTCAGACTTAATAATAATTATTTTATTCTATCATGCGCACAAAAGAGGACCCTGTTTGGTTGCTTCATTTTATATAAACAAAAACAAAACACTACAGGCCCATGTAAACAGAAAATGACAACAGTAAAACAACACTAAAACAAAATGCGCATAGCAAATGCAAAGACACACAATACACAACACATAGGCTACTAGAACCCATATTCCTGGTTTTATATTTTGATCAGAAAATAAAGCTTTGAAAGTTTCCTCTTGAATGTCTGTCAGCAAGTCACTCATACTGACATCACTGTCATATTCGATCAAGGTCTCATCTGAATCACTTTCTTTAATACATTTATCCTTTATTTCCCTGAGGGCTGCTTTTCTAGTGCTCTCTTTAATTATCTTTTATTTTTCCTTCTTGTTTTCCTTTTCTTTTCTCATTTTTTCATTATTTTTCCTGGAATCTTTCCACATTTTTGGAGTGACAACACTGGGTATATTTTCTTTAAACCTCTTATTAGAAGATGATGGAATATAATTTGGCCAGAATAAAGCTCTTTTAAAAGGTGATGGTACATCCATTGGGTTATTTGCAGACACATTCTTCCTACTCGGACTTTGCTCGATGGTTGCTGTTAAATCACTTGTTTCTTGGTTCTTTAAGTTGTGAAATACCGGCAATTGTTGATTTGAGACATTACTTGTTGCTGGCTGTTCATCAAATAGGGTTTTTGGTGAGCTTGTTGCTAATTTCTGGTCAACAACTTGGTTCTTCAAATTGTTTGTGAGTTAAATAGCATTTTACATTTGCACAGGAGTGTACTTTAATAGCTTCTTTTTCTCTTTGGGAGCCATAAGAGAGCTGTAAAACATGAATACACCTTGTGCTATTCTCTTTTAGCATTGTTATTTACTTGATTAACATATGTCAACAAAAGAAACTAGCAAAAATCTTTTATAAAATGGCAATGTTCCTGAGCTTGACATCTCTGTAAACAATAGGAAACCTATTCATTTGTTGTTCCAAATGTCTAAACAGCCTAAATTGACTGTTTAACTACAGATATTGAATCAGCATCATATAGTAACATTGTTTGAAATGTGTTGAAGCTAATATTATGAAACACAAAAAATATTCAACAAAGATGAAGGTATACCTTAAGCTAGCAGATCAAAGTCTTCCTCAAAGTGTAAGGAATTTAATGAATTCCTGAACATATTTGATACTTCAACAAAATATGACCACAATTTTGAACAATCAATAGCTGAAAGTTGATAACTACATTCATAAGGTAGAAAACTTAACAAAATACATTTTGTAGCTGAAGTATTTTGCTGCGAGTGAAATATATCTTATTTTAAAAGGTAATATTAAAATAATGTCAACTTTTGGTGCAGTTTCAACATTTGGTACATTTACCTTATTTATAGTACAAACAATATTAATATTATAAATATTTCAATGAAATAATATTTTTAATATTAATATTTTCAATATACTGTACATTAATATTAATAATATTATAAATATTTCACTCTGTACACCTCATGAGTTATACTAAATTTCAGCCTCAAACATTAATTACTTTTCCTTAACAAAAGTATGCAAAAAGCATGAAATAATGATATTATAATATTATGTATTAATTTTAAAAATTATATAATAAAAATTTGATGGGTGAGTAACCTTAAGATAAAATAGTATGTGTATTAAAACTATGTATATGTTCTTTCCAGTCAACCAATGATTAAAATAATCAGTGAAAACAAGGAAAAGTGGACTGTAATTGATATAAAATTGTGATAGGTATTGCTTACCTCGTCCAAATGAGGTTTGCTGACAATGGAGGCCTACCTTTTGGGTTTCTGGGTTAAGGGTAGTAAGGAATGGGGAAACAAGGCGCTAACTCAGCGGCGTCTCTCAAACTCTTGTTGTTTCTTGATTAAGGTGGGCTGCTAGTGAGCGCGAGTTTAGTGCATTAATTTTGCAGTTTTTATAGCATAAACATTTTTTGGCCAAAATAAATGAAATTTTTCTTCTATAGACTCATAGAGCTTAGTTTTCTGCACATGCTAATCTCAACAGTTGTTGAATCTCTGTCATGAGCACAGTGGCATTTGGTGACAAACTTTTTAAATGGAGAGGAAAAGTTGTCATTAAATATCAGAATACCCTTGGCAGATATTCAAGAACTGTTGAGATTAGCATGTGCAGAAAACTAAGCGCTATGAGTCTATAGAAGGAAAATTTGATTTATTTTGGCTAACAAATGTTTATGTTATAAAAACTTCAAAAATACTTCCCTAAGTTCATGCTCACTAGCACCCCATCTTAAGAAGGCCACTTTATGGCCTGTAACACCCAACTCACACTCTGACATAGATTTGTACATCAATTAATGCACCCATTCTGGCAAACACCCTATGTGTACTGACTACCACATTAAACTGAACTGCTCTCTTTCTCTAAATAAACAACCTTTTTACCCCTTCCCCGTCAACTCTCTCAAAACGGAGGGAAAACCATCAAAAATGGCGGGACTCTCTCTAAAACGGCGGGAAAACGTCCAAAGAATAAACAAATTACTACACAAAAGCTATTTTACAATATTAAATATATACAGTTCAGAGACTGAACAGTATATCATTATCACTATCCTCTTTGCTGCCTTCACATGATGGGTGACAATCTTGTGAACTAATGTGTCTTCAGGTTCTACAAGGGGACCACAGATGGGGCCTGCGCCAAGGAGATCAAGGGCTGGCGCTTGATGAGCCCATGGACACTATATTTGTGAAGAATGTACGCGAAAGTAGCCCAGCTAATGCAGCAGGACTCTCCACGGGTAGGCACTAAACTTAAGCATAAGCGGAACAGTAATAAGTTAGCTATAGCTATTTATTTTTCTTGCTTATTACAAATATACACATTATATATAATATATATTTTTAATCATGTATTTAAGATTCTCTCTCAATCCACAGCTAGCACACAACGTAAATAGGTAATACCACTCAAACCGGATGTCACGTTGTATTGCAGTCTTTCTTTGTTTCCATTTATTGAAGTGAATTAAATTGAGACCTATGAAACCATTTTACTGTATTTTAAATAAATGATACAGTGAACCAATAGCACAGACTTTGTTGCTACATTATCTAAAAATGGAGGCACTTGCTTAAAACTCATAGGATATGTGAGACAAAATAATATACATTGTTGCAAATAAAAAAAAATGAAAAAAGTTAATTATATTTCACATAGAGTATAAATTAATTAATAATAAAAATTTTAATAAAACCATATTGAGGAAATTAACATAACTGTTCACCAAAGAGAATAACAATCAACTCCCCATTTCCCATACCTCTATTTAAAAAATATATATCTGCTTATATCTTGGGAACTATCGGCTTTATCAAAATGTATCTAGAATAAAAGTTTATTTTTTTATTTTTAATAGGCCTACAAGATTGCACTGATAAGTTATTTTGTATCTCAAACAGCTGCAGAATTATGATCTAAATTGGAAATATGTAATGTTGAGTCATTTTTCCCAGGAAAATGTGATCCTCTATTTTGTTTGTAATCTTAAACAGTATCTAGATACTGATTTTAATCAAAATCTTTAGAGCATATTTTGAGAAAATTTCTCTTTTTTTCTTTTTGCTATTAAGTAAACTACCCTTAATTTTAATGTTAGATATCTAATTCCAAAACACCTTTGGGGTAGGGGGGAACCTTATTGAATCCCAATACACTAAGTTTTAGCCTAATTGTTAAAAAAAAAAATTGGCCTTAGGCCACAGGCAAGAAATAAACAGATTTTCAACCTTACAGGGGTTTTGCTGCACTTCTTTTGCCAGCTTGAGTCCTTAAACACTGGGCTTCACTAGTGTCACTGCTGGGTGATGATAGGACTAACCACAGCGATCCTAGTGTTGAAGGATTCAAGCTGCCAAAATGAGCGCAACCATTTTAACCTGGAGGTTGATTGTCTTTGCCCTAGGCCAAGATACAGACACACATAGATGGTATCACGAAACCTCCTTTTTTTAGTTTCAGGGAGTCATGAAACGTTGATATCCATCAAAATCTTTAATTCCATTTTTTCAACGATCACAATACTTTCACTCTTAGAGGGGGCTCAAGACATTAAAAGTACAACAAAATTGAAATAAAATTATTCTCAAATGAACAATATATTTCACTGTTAACCAGTAAAGAATGCAGAATACAGACTTGGATTTGATTTTTGTATAGTCCATAATCTTATATCTGATAATCCGATTAATTGGCAGTGAGATAAAGTTTTAATAGTTTTTTTCCCCCAACATATGTTGCAGAAACTGTAAGACTTAAAATATTCATGCAGATAACTCTGTACACACAAAGGTGCAGGAATACATGGTGGCCAATAATACCCGTGATATCCCCCTCCCGGCCCCCACTCCCCACCTTTTTTTTTAACAGGGACATTTACAGTGATAGGTATTCCTTTTAAAATACATTTGAATAAATAACCAGAATTGCTATAATTTTAATTGTTTATAAGCTAATTTAAACAAAGTCCCTTACCAACTAATACTTGTAAATGCAGATATCTATTATAACACTGAACAAAAAATATTTCTCATCAGGTTAAATTGAGCCCTTTGATTTAGAACAAAGGCTCATATTCAGGGCCAACAATGCCTTTGATTTGCATGGAATGGCTATAAGTACTCACACCAATAATTCATAAATAGATATAAATAATCTTTAGACTCTTAAACTTTTTGTGCAGCGTTAAAAAAATTATGTAATTTACTATTTGTATGCATTCATGCTCAGCTTTAGAGTGTTACACGATACCAGGGACCCCAAAAATACAGCTCATGAGCCGGATGCTTTGGCAAGAAAGAATTATAAAAAAATTAAAATAATAATTTCACTAACAAATACTGAAATGTTGATGCAGCTTTATGTAGTACACAAAATACCTACCTGCATATATGCAAACATACATAAAGAAGGTACCTTCTTCCTATTATAATTTATAAATGTTAATAATTGTTGTTGTGTACATTTATATAACTTGTCTTTTCTTCACTATTCCCTTAAGAAAATAAACTTAAATATTTCCATGCTTAGTTATGGTTATAATCGGTGAGCTATACATATATACAAATTTATGTCTCTGTTTCAATAAGCTTGGGAGGCCCTGCACTATATAATTACTTGGATTACTTTTATACTAATTGTTTGGACTGTTACATAATATTAAGATTAATAGTCATCAAATAAATTGTGGAATAAACCATCTTTAACTTGTCTAAGGCTGGTTCATGAAACTCAAACCCCATTGAAACAAAAGTTGGCTTCTTTAAGACTCGTTTTTTTCTATTGAAAGTGCAACTGACATAATTACATGGCTTTTAGGGGTGGTCCCTAGGACCCTAAAATTCCCATTTTTTAAGGATGGTTCCTAAAAGTCCCTTTTTTTGAAATAACTAGTAAACTGATGAAAATTACCATACACTTTTACAAAAGTTTAAATCTTTTATGAAAAAAAATGTTGAGGTAAGTTGCTTGGCAGTTAATAATTTGATTTTCCTATAATTAATCAAACATCTGGATGTGTATTGTTTGAGTATGTTTGAATATAATGAATTTTGGTGCCATTTTATTTCGATTATTGCCCCCAAAGAAGTAAACTGACAGGACATTTAAATATAACTTGTGTTCTTCATTGTCTTAGTTCACGCTATTACGGCAGTAAATCTAAAATATTGTCATAAGTTGTATTGTTACTTATTGTGCAACACCTATCTAAAATCTTTTATTTGTTGGTCATTGTTACTTTTGTTAAGTTAAGCAATACTAAATAATATTTATAGTCATCTGTAATCTAATACCAGTATTTTGTAAAGAATATTCCTATTTGTTACCAAGCAAAAATGTATTGTAAAATAAAATAAAAATGTACCGGTAGGCCATTCCCCATCCAGTGGCTTATCTAAAATGTCTAATACCACTAGGGCCAACTTATTTATTTATTTAATAATAATAAAAGTAACAATAAATATTTTTAAAAAATCCAACAAATTGTACTTTTTGTTGTGAATTCTTATGAAAATAAGTACTTAAAATCATAAGCCATACACATAATTTTTTTTTAAATTTTATTTTACTTAAAACATTAAAACACAAGTTGATGTGACCGTCTTATGATGAAGCCTTGTATTCGAAAGGTGGACAGTTAATCTTAACTGGCAAATAATTGTTAATGGTCTTAACAATTTTTTCTTCTGAACTTCCCAATAATTGTTTTCTTTAATGTGCAAAAATTTAAGTCACTAAAATTACCTTTTTTAAAAATTTTTTTTTTTTTTGGTCCCTAAGTCCCTTTTTAATGAGGTTAAAGTGCTAAAAGCCCTGTAATTATATTGACCCCCTACATTGGTAATCACATTGTATATGGTGTCGCTTTCTAGTTTAGCTTGCCATTGACTAGGTCAAAGTTTAAATCCTGACCTGGTGTACTAAGGGAGGTTTTCCCTGGATTATATATTCCCCATCCCATACCATACTAGTGTAAATGTGTGGTAATCCCAGCCAGGTACATATATATCATCCAACTTTTATATTTGGTTTAATCTGAGATATATATAGTGATTTTTTTTATGTATATAGAGATACAGTCACTCTCAGAGAATGTAAAGGAATTTAGAAATATGTTGCACAATTAAATTGTTGTTATACCATACATGGAGTTCCCCCTCTTAGCATTAGGCTACTTACCTAGTTTTGGGATACATTTAGCTAGAACCATAGCTATTTTTATATTAAAAACCTTATTATAAATTAAACTACAAGTTATTATTTCTGATATCTTAGAACACATTTTAAGAGCAAATGTATATGTTGTGTTTTGTAACTTCTGTGTGCAGGTGACCGAATCATTGCTGTAAATGGTCAAACCATCACTAGCTATACCTACGCACAGGTGGTACAACTAATTCAGCAAAGTGGCACATACTTGCATCTGTTGGTAGTCCCAAAGGAGGATGATATTCTTCAGAGGGTAAGTTATTTAATTAATAAAATGTAATATCATAGGTATTGTTTCTTTAAAAGGTTCTACAGATCCAAAGACTTATAAAATTAATTTATTGATTGGAAATTAAAATGTGTTTTTTTTTTTATGTAAGCTTTTACTCGGTGGTGTAACTTTCTTTAACTGGGTCCCCCCGTCAGAAACATTTTGTCCCCCTGACCTCTTTACTTTTTGAGCGATTTCAGCTAACATAACTAAGAGGTTGGAATGGGAATAAAAATAAAAACTCAAGTTAGAAATATGAAAAAATTACTACTTTACTTTAGGAACTGAAAATTATATATATTATTACTAAATAGCCATTTAACATTTTTTCATATTGAGTCAAGTCAAGCTGAACAAGCGATTTCCCTTCTGGCTTTTCGAGAGGCAAATAATGTAATTACTTCATGTTGGTTGAGGCCACGTGCTTTTTTTACATTCAATACTTTATACACTGAGAGCACAAAGTTTTTGTTGACTCATGGTACTTCTTAAATAGTCTTTTTTATCAACTTCAACTTCGAAATGGATCTTTCAGCTGTAGAAACAGTAACTTAAAGAGTAAGAAACAAAAGAAAAGCAGTACACAGATCTGGCAAGCTTGATGCCAAAATGTTAAGTTCAAGAAACAATAGATCGGCTAACTGTCGCATTGATAATTTATTTTAAATTTCACTTTTCAAATCTGTTCAAAAACTGTTTATCTCGTAGGTTAAATCATCACTAAGGTTTTCTCCGTACTCCTTAACCAAGATGGATGATTTCTTAGTCACTTCCTCATCTGTTGCTGTTAGCAAACATTTTTGTGTAAGCACTGTAAACAAACTGTTTATAAACTGCATACTTTTAAATCTGATTTTTATTCAACTGGTAACCATGTCCAATGTATGGGTCCCTCAGCCCATTGGGGCTCCTCGCACTGCGGGGGTGTAAGTTATGCTACTGCTTTTACTACTATAACATAACAGCTGTAACTTGATTACATAACTAGGCTAGTGGGACATATTTAGCTAAATTTCAAAGCTAGGTTGATTTTATTGTAAAATGATATATCAAAACTCTGAAAGGTAGAAATTTTAATTTATGCTATTGAAATCAAGGCTTTGGAGTCGGTTCATCAAGCCTTCAACTCCAACTCCTCTAGACCTATTTTTCTACTGTCTGACTGCAACTCCTTCATAAATGGCTAATGTATACTAATTAGTAATATCAAATTGACTGCAGTAAATTGCTCCACTACAGATTACTTCTTTGGCATTGTGAATGTATAGAAAATAAATTTTTCATTCCAAACTACAAATATTAGTCTTAAATAGGTGATAAATTTTTTAAAAATATTGTTATAATGATTATTATAATTTTTCTATTTTGAAGTCGAATTCATTACATTATTTAACGACACCACCCAAAATGTCTTCCAACTAACTCGATGGCCCATATTGAAATATAGGTAGGTACTATGTTAATGTGCATTTTTTTACGTGAAAGATTTCCCAATTAAATACTTCTTTAGTTGGTATTGTATGAATGGTTTGGCTACCATTAGTTTGGAATTTCTATCTATGATGTGTTGGCAGTTAGTATATTTAAATAAAATGTATAGAAGTAAAAAAAGTTGAAGTTAGTTTATACTAGAAGGATGGGAGTTTACTGTCTACCTAGAAGGTCTGTCACCGGCTATTTATTAAGGGCCTGTTTTTTTCAAACTTAACTAGTTTTATAGTAAGGTATACGTTTATAGCTTTTACTTTTATTACATCAAAATTTTCCCTAGCTCAAAAATGAACTAAACTATTATGAATATTATGAAACCTTTAATAAAAAGAAATCTATAAAGGCTCATATATAAAAAAATCCATACGGTGTCTACCCTTCTTGGCTTCTTCCTCCAACTTCCTGATGCCCTAAATAGCTGAAATTTGGTATGGACACTATGGATTACGCCATATTTATGAATAATACCCAAAACTTTAAAAATATAATGTAGAGGATCAAAGATGGTGGATTCAACTTATAAATTGAATTCACTTTGGATGAAATTTGGTATCTGGAAAGTTTGTGGTTTTTACAACACATTATGTCTGAACACGTGGGAATGCTACTTAATAGCAGCAAGCAAACTTTGTGCAGGATTTGAAATTGCACCTGTAAGGGACAGGCCTAACCCCTTGTACTATATAATTAAATATAACTTAGTACGTAGCAATAATTTTGTGTACGATTCTGTATCCATACAAAATCAGCATTTCTGTCAAAGCATTTAGCACAAGATGTGTAATGCACATCTCCTGTACTACTTGGGCTATACACAATCTTTTTTCACTGCACACACTGGTTCTTTGATTTATTAGAAGCTTTACAGCTCCTAATATAACGTAAAAATATTATTTTAAAGTTGTGAAATGAGCGAGGGTTAGTGACCTATCATATTTTAAAAGTGTTACCATTAAAAATGACCAGGTCTTCTCTAGTGCTAATCTTAGTTAAAACATCCCACACAACTTTTTTTTTGAGAGCGAGGAATTAATTACAGTTTTTTCTAAGGGTTCATTGAGTTGATCGCCACACATGTTTATGAAAGTTTAATTTAATCTTACAAAATAGCTTATTTGGTATTAATTTATTTTAGTATTTTGGAGAAACAGCACACAATCCAGAGACTAACCAACGCCCCTTGCGTTTGAAGTCACCCGAAGTGTTGGATCAGCGTAGTAAGACTATGATACAACACCAACAGCCCGCATTGTCTACAACACAACATCACCAACACCATCACCACCACCACCATCACCACCACCATCAGCAACACAATCAAAGACAACACCAAACTCGGCCAGCGCAGCAAGATTTGGCGACATATCAGGAGCAGCATCACAGCCGCAGGGGTAGCGAGGGAAGCAAGAGGGAAGGGGGGTATGGGCAAGTGGGCAGGGATTACAGTAGGGGAGTGAACCCATATTATAGTGGTAATAGCGAGTGGCGGGAAGACATGGTAGTAATTGGGAATCATGCACAACCAGTGGTGTCGTCAACACCTTCGAGTGATAGTCTTGGTAATCTTCAGTATGGTAGTTCAAACAGTGTTCCTGCTATATACTACCCTGGCTCCAGGCTTAGTCTGGATGATGGGAGACGAGAATCTTCGGTATCCTTGCCAAATGCGGGCTCGAACAGTGATATCAATACCAGCATGTCTTCCCTCGAATCAACGTCCACCCTTACTGGTGGACAGGACGGGTGTAGTAGTGATGATTCTTTGATTATGTCAAGGATTCGTAAAAGTTTTGAACAAAAGGAAGAATTTCTTAGGCGACCAAATCAACCTATTTCTTGGAACTTGCCAAGTTCTCCAAATAATCTTCAAAGTGCCCCTTTGTCCCCTCGCTCACAAGCTGTTGTGGCGAGAGAATTTTATGCAAGGCCACAAAAGTTTCAGCGACCATTGTGGCCCCCACAAAATCCTTCCACCACAGCCTCTACGAATGCATCGTGCAGACATCAATCTCCACCTCCTAGAACCACACTTGCCACTGTCAAAACACAAAATATTACAAACAAGCCTACACACCAAAGCCTTCGGCGTGTGAAGTCTGACATTGATTCAGAGAGAGACTCGTTGTTGTCTTCATCCCCTTTGCAAAGTAGAGACAACAAACCTTCGAGCGTGCGTCCTCGGAACCTCGAGAGATCACAACAAATTGTTGAGAGGCCAATTCCTTTGTGGTGGGCCTGTTACAAATGCTCCAACAACCATAACAAATCAATATCAAGATGTGCTTTTCCGTCCGATCGTGACTACAACTAGTAGTACAGGGCGGGAGGTGCAAGGCATGGTAGTGGTAAAACCTCTTTCGTGACTACATTGTCTCGGATCCACGAGAATATTCCCGCCATAGATTCTTCCACAGAACACTCTAGTGGAAACTACACCTCTTCCAACTATAGTGATAATTTAGATGATTCCGTAGACAATTTCAGGGCATCCTCCCTCCCACCATCCCTACCCACAGAAAGTGATAACAGGCTATATGGCCACACATCACCTCGCCATGAGGAAGATGCAGCTAGTGATCGATATACTGCACATCCCAAACTACAGTTGGTATCTCGACGAGCGCGCCAATTCGAAACGGGTCAGCTTGTTGATGATGAAGAGGAAGGTGCCGTTGTAAGTGATCGGACTAGTCTATATCGCAGTGAGCTCTCTCGATTGTCTGCTAAGAAGAGTGTACCTAATGTGGCAGTTCGCAAGAGAGAGTTTGAGTCTCGCAGTAGCTCTGGGAACTCCAGCCTTCGGGATGGTAGGAGGACCATAGAGAGAGCAGATCCCTGGAGAGTGCAGGTAATTTCATTATTGTATTCTACTATAATAATTGTAAGACTTTTAGACTATTAATTAAAGCAATGATGTGTCAAGCTATTATTACACTTTTATTAATATCAAAGTGTCTGGTATATATATTCATGTTATTCTGAATATGTTCTTATTTAGCCAATGGCAAAATCTTCTAATTGAATTTCTCTCTATATTTCCTACTAAATCAATTTATAACTTTACTTTCTATCAAGCCCAGACATATAATAGAGAAATAATTAATTTATGATCATGACAATATACATGTTTTTGCTTATTCCATCACAGAAAGTATGTTTTTTTGCCAAAAAGCCTTAAAATTGTTTTTATGCTAGCTATTTATATAACTGCTCACTTACCCTACTATCCAAGTGATTCGACCAATATTTATTTACATCTAATATCGCTGATTTCACAGATGTTAAATGTTGGATATCGGTATTGGTTCATCTTTACCTTAGGGGAAAAATAATTGTTTTTAAAAGTAAACAGAGTGTATGAATACTCTTTACTCTTGTTTTTTTCTACTCTTGGGAAAATCTGAAATAATCTTAATCTCTCAATTTTATGCTGGATATATAAACTTAATTAATACTTATAGTACATAAGCTTTAGGTAATATCAAATGCATTAAGTGTATATTAAGTTAGTTAAGTGCTAAGTGATCCCATGGTATAATGGCAGCAACATCACAACAACCGAAGATGGTGGAGGTAGAATCAAGCGGCTTGTCTGGCAACAGGTCGATACCCATAGGTAGTAAACATCTTCACTGCACACCCCAAGAGACTTCCAGCAACAACGCACAGGTATACCAATCTACGAGCTTGATCATTGGTTAACACATGCATCACTTGCTCGCACCGTCGTTTCACTCTTTGAATGTTTGTTGGTAACTGCACTTATGATTGTATTCTTGTCTTATCCACTGTGACATCAGTGTCTCATAATATGTTAAAGAAATGTAGTCTTTATAACTCAAAAATTCTTTCTTTTCTAAATAAATTTATGTAAAACTTTCAGAGAACAAGTACTTGGCGGATTATACCGAGACATAAAACATATTTAATCATTGTCATCAAAAACACTGTTAATATTTATTGTTGTATTGTGAAGCTTGTATTTTAATGATAAATTTTCGAGCTAGAGCCATCTTTAGTGCATGTATTTAATCAACACTTTTTATTTTCAAACTACCCACACCAGTGATCCCATGATCTAGTGGTACAAAGTTTCCAACAGACTGGCTTATCAGGGTGACGGGGAGTATGAGGTTTGACTCTTGGCTGAATATTCAGGAGGAGGGTATTCTACATATGGTTTTTCATCCTTTCCTCACTGATGTAGGTACCTTTCTTCTTAGTTACCATCCAAATCCCAAAACTTTCTAATAAGTTGTTTATGAACTGGGTGTTGAAAAGTATTAGTAGTAAAATAATATTTCATACTCTTCCAAGGCTTGGCATTTATAAATATGTTTAAATATAGTTATAAATTTAAATATTCAATATGTAGGATTAGTCTCTTCAGATGCTCAAACCAGCCCAATATCTAAGGCAAAGCGCGGGGCCCCCCCCTTTCTTTGTAATAGTCAGATTCAGTGGTGGCGAGAACTTATTTGTCTAGGAGACAGTTAGCAAAAACTAAAAGGTTTTTGAGGGGCTTGGGGACCCTCTCCCATCAAATATTTAAAAAAAATTTACAGTGTCCTTCAGCTTGAATTTAAAAAAAGATTCTTCTATATACTATTTAGAGTGGTCCTTTTTCATAAACCTTTTGACATTTGAATGCCCCTAGAAGCTATTTAGTATGGTGTTCATCTATTGTAGACGCAATTTAAACTGGTCTTCCCCTAGCAAATTTTTGGAAAATGGGTGACTCTAGAAGCTATTTGGAGTGTCTTTGCCTGGAAAGTTTTTGAAAATTAAATGTTTCAGAGGGCAAGTTTAGTCCATTCATGGGTGGGGAAATAAGTTATTTCCAGAAGGGGAATGCCTCTCTCCTCCGTGCTTCTACATCAATACTTTGGCTTTTTTTTTTTTCGTTGTCGCCTTTACAAAGAAAAGCAAGAACAAGCAAGAACTATTTCTTTACTGCCGACTCTTTGTATGCCACATTTAGTTTCAATACAAAAATAATAGACTCTGTGAAGTTTCCAAACAATTTGAACCGAAGGACAAGATTAGACCAAACCAATGATATAATTGTTACTAATGCCACTAAGCTCCTCTGTCGGAAACATCATCTGTTGGGCTGGACATGTACTGTTCTATAGTATGGATAGGCATTTCATTACTTGACATTAATATTTTATTTCGTATTTATTTCATCCTAATTATTTTCTTAACTTGTGAATCTGGATCTTGGGCTCAGGCCCCTGGGAGCTCTGGGCCGGCACCATGGTGCCAATAGTCCCCCGTCGTTTTGGGCCTTTATAGGTTGTATTATATTGGTAGTTTATATCCATCTTTATAAATTGTGTGTTTATATTTGCATAAGATTTCCACGTATTCTCGCACCACTGGTTATTTTTCTTCATCCCACTCCCCTTGATTGTTCATCAACCAGTCTTGTGAAAACATATTTGATATTTTTAAAATTAAATATTTATTTGTATAGTCAGTTATTATTTGAACAAATCTAGAGGTTAATCCTTTTGCTCTTCACTTTGTTTAAAACCAATATTATCACAATATTTATTTAATTAGGATCACATAAATTGTTTTTAGCAATTATTTGATAAGTAGGAAATATCTATCTAGTTACAAACCTGTTTCAACAAATTGGTTAGCTTTATCAAAAAATTTATGATCTAAAACTAATTTTATTTTAAATTGCGATTTTGTTTGCCACATTTTAGTACCTATTAGAGTTATCCACATATTTACATTAATGAGGTAGAGTAGAGGGATGTAGAATATAGAGAAAACTTAGTCCAATTTGTGAGGAGGGAGAATGGGAAATCATTTATTAAAAACCGCTTGGAGAACACCCGACTGGGGTTCAAACCTCAACCTCCCCATCACCAGCAATTCACTCTATTTCAAGAGTGATGCAGCTTTTAATCTAAACACACATATTTGGTCAAAACCTAAATAATTTGATTTAAAATGGCCTAATTTATTTTTAATATATTAATTAAAAGTCACCCAATACAAACTAACCATTTTTACAGGTTTTATAAATGTAACTACACATTTTAATTTAAACTCTATAGTGAACACTATTATTTGAGTATTTTACCTTCTAAAAAAATTTATTTCTCTCACAAAGTCCTACTTATTAAATATTATTTAACTATCTTATATTTTATATCTTTCTTGTACATATACTTTGTGTATAGTTCCTCTTTTGTGCGATGTATCTCTTTCTCTTTGACCTTTGTTACATTGACCTTAATATTTAATTGTTTTATTTGAATAATAGTTTTAGTGCAATTCTTTTTCCCCGTTGTATCATTTAAATTAAATATTTCACCATGTTTTAAGTTTCTTCATGATGAAATTCAGGTGAAATGAAGTATATTCTTATATAAGATGAATTTACACTAACTATAACTCAAATAAGATCTCGCACAAATCTACACATTTATTAATTATTTGCTTGGATCACCCATTATGTTGATGTATGCTAGAATCATAATTGAACATTCATTATTTTGCCAAGAAACTTTTACATCTTAACTATTACCACACATTCACTTTTGGTGGCCATTAAATGTAATGCAAGTGTGGATATAAACCTTTTCTATTTTTAAATATTTGTTAAAATAAATTTAATGTAACACTAGTTTGTGTATGTATTAATAGCACTTCACTTGATAAATGTTGTAATTCATTATGGTTTGGCAATTTGTTTGTGGTATAAATATATATATACACACACACATATACACATACACATATACATTAATACAATGAAAAGCTTGTTTATCAGTCCGTCTTGATCACTGTGCGATATTTACCGCACGCAGAGATCTGAAAATTATAAATTAATAGGTCCTGTACATTTTAAAGTGGAATTTTAAATTTTTGAATAAATTTTCTTAAATTTCTTACAAACCGGGTCAGAAAAACTAAAATAAGAGATTTTTTCTTGTCTCTTTGAAGCAAAAATTGCCTGGTTGCCCCAGGCAATGCTGGGTATTTCCGCTAGTGAAGTAATATGATTAATTCTGTAAAATCTCGAACCATATTTTATAAACTTGTATTTTTAATGTGGTGGAACAGTGCTCAAGTTTTGTTTCATCTTTTATTTTACACTATATTTATGTGGAAACATGTATATCTTTATTTTTGCTATTTTGCTACTGAATTATTTTGTTTAATTTGGCTTATTTTAAAATAATTGTTAAATCTCATAAGTGGTGATATTATTTCAATTCTAGAGCAGCCATTTGTTATTAAATCATGCTATGGATGATTTTTTTTAATACATCCTGTTTATTTCTAGAACTAATACATTATTCTAGTATTATTTAACAACTATACACGTTTCAGTAATGAAATTAGTCTAATTTAAACTCACAGGTTTAATGTACAGAAGGACAGCATAAAAATAAATGTTTTGACATTTATCATTAATATTTTGTTCACTGTGGTGTTTGTCTATCTCTTAGATTTCCTGTGCTCATAAAGAGGAAAGCACAACATTACTAAGTCTAGTATTCCAATTGTTTCACATAATTAGATTTACCAACAATATGCTCACAAATGCTTGTATATATTTACTTGTTACAAGTTTTTTTCCCTAAAGTTCAAAATTAATTTTTGAATTAATAATAATAATATAGATGTTATACCCTAAAAAATAGATTCAGGTTCCCTCAATATCTTAAATGATTGTCGATCAATATCATCCACCCCACCCGTTTAGTCAATTGTGTACTAAAATTAATTTATATTTATTTTAATTTCACATTCAGATCATCATGAGTTGGGTTGTTCAAAAAGTCTTCTTTTTTACCATTTGATATAGTCTATAATCTGTTCACTTTTTAGCAGATTGTAAAAAAAAGAAAAAATTATTTTTAGATGTTTTCCTTTCATTGAAAAATGTTCATTAAGAAAAAATCATTTGTTTAAAAGATTTGGTTACACATCGATGTAAAAATGTCATTTATATTTTTTATGTTAGTTTACAGGTTTAGCCAAATACTCTAATTATTTAATGTTAATAAAAGTAAAATACCGTATTTACCTCTAGAAAACATTCAAATCCTCGTCACATATCTCTCAAGACTTTGTTGTTGCACCCAACAGTCCAAAAACACACTTTGGTGAAAAATTATGCATAATAATTATGTCAGTCTTAACATGAGAGAGAAAACAGGGCCGAAAATAATACATTAAAAATTAAATACGGTACTTTAAAATCGCTCATGTTGTATGTTGGTTGATGTTTAGTAGCTGTTAGGATTGTTTTTAAAAAATGTGATCATTGAATTAAACAGAAAAATGGCCATTCACAAAGAAAAAGCTCTGTAAAGGTTCAATTGAGATTTTTTTTTTTAAATTTCTGTTGAAAATCTGGAAAAATTCAGGGAATTTTATAGAAAAAGTTTTGTAGCCAGTGTGTTCGGAACTAGATACTCTTCAGATATTTATTATCATCATTAAAGTCTCTAGCAATCATATTTCTCTCTGTCAGAGCCCCCTTCATCGCCAGGTCCATACGATGAGATATCAGGTCCTGTAAAACTCCGGGCTCGCTCCAACTCTGCTGAATCTGGGCAGCAGCAATGGGTTCCCGCAGCCTTCAAGCCAGCCGCAACACCTTGGAGTGGCCTCCGCAAAGGGCGCTGCAGGGTGCAGAAGAGTCACAGAGGCATAAGGCTGTACGGCAAGACTCTTACCTGGCGGCTGTTCGCACGCCTGTCACATCAGGTGTGTGCTCTATAACATACATCAGCATGGCTTGCACTAGCACAAACTGACCAATATAAAGGCATGAAAATAGAGAAATTCTACTGGAAACCTTCAAACTTTAAGAATAGTTTTAGAATCTATTAAAATTTTTAATTTCTGTTTATAGTTATATGATGTAGGCCTATATTACCAACTTTCTTCTAAAACAATAATAAAGTAAATGACAACACAATCATACAAAACTTCTCATATAATATATCTTTTTAAGGAAAAAAAAAATCCGCTTGGTGGCATAATTAGCTAATGCGCTGATATCATCCTGAGCTAGACTGCCGAGGATGGGGAGATGAGGTTTGAATCTCGGTTGAGTGAACTGGGGGTTGTTTTTCCTAAATTGTTTTCCATTCTCTCTCCATGCAAATGTGTGTTTACTTCCTCTAAATTCAACCTTCCCAATTCCTAACCCATTAGCGTAATTAGTACTTAAGCATATAACCTGAATGGGTAGTAAGTCTTAGTGCTAAAAAACATATATTTTTTTTGAGGAAAACCTCTTTTCACTTTTTAAGGTAATTGTATTTTATTTGGAAGAAGGTACAGGAAAAGTGGATAGAAACATATAAAAGGAACGAACACAATATTGATTTTACAAAAGTATATTATAGTTTGGAAATAAATTTTAAAAATCACTAAAATACCCCTTTAGAAGTTTTTCTAAGGAAAACATTATTTCGATAATGATATGAAGGTCCTCACAGATAAGTTTTGAACAATATTGATATTGCCTTTTTTTTTAACCTCAAATGTTCAAAAAAATATTCATCATATATGCTTAATCTTGAAGGTCAAAAAAGTTAATGATTAAAATACTTTCTTTTTATGAAAAAGTAAAAATCTAAAGGGATATGGAAAATTACCATTTTAGCTTGATAAACAGTCATGATTGGGGAAATTGATGGCCTCAATCATCCAAACATACTACCCACATTCCTATCAGAGATCAAGATTAGAATTCATGGTTGAAAATATAATCTTCACAATTTATAAAAAAAACCAACCTAATAGGTTACAAATGACCTATACCTTCCTTTTTTTGAGTTTTAAGTTTCCAAGTACCAATTAGCAAACTAATGAAATAACCACCTTTAAAATAATTAATCAAATAAATGTAAAAAAATTCATAGAATAAAGAATGACTCTGAAAAAAAGATTGTTGCAAATTAATTTTAAATTTTCCTGACAAATAAATATTTACTAGCAATAGCTTTCGTTAATATACTGTACCTTAGTTTTCTATGAGTAACTGCCAATTAAAGAAACCTTTATAAACACATCATATTTAAAAATCTGCAAAATTACTTGTAGTTCCAGAACATGTGTCAGGATAATTGATTCTAAATACTTTCTGCCCAGGAAATACATATTGAGAAACAATACCAACACCAGATAGAAGGAACTTGATCAAAATTACACATATATTACAATACCAAATCAAATTAGGTACCTACATCAGTTCACACAGACACTCATTACGTCATTCTACCTGTGACTGACTCTAATACAGGTTAGCAAACTATAGCTGTGGAAATTGTACAAACAAAGAAAAATAAAAAAACCTTTTTATTCATCTTATTTCCATGCTCTTTTGACTAATTAATTATCATTTCTTGGGACATTTTTGAACCAAATTTAGACTAATTTTGCAATTAATTAAATTTGATGTATAGGGTATTTGTATTTATTACACTCTACAATATAAAATAAGTGACAGAGCAAATTTGAATAAAATTGCAGGATGTTTTAACTTTGCATAAAAAAATTACAAACAGGTAACACTTTTTTAAGCTGGGAGAAAAAGGGGAGATGTGTTCTTTAAACGGTAAATTTTTTGCTAAATTTTGAATTTTTTTATGTGCATATATATATACACACTTAACATAGATACAATTTGAATAAATTAATCCATTCACGGTAATTACTTCTGAAAGTCTTTTTCTACAATTACAATAATAGATTTATAGGAAAACCTTAACAATTACCTGAAAGACTACAGTAGGCCTATAGTCTTAAATAACATAATGAATTTGAATAAAGCTGGCTAGTTTGCAAATTATAATTAATCTGATATATCAGATTGTAAGTTAAATTGTTACTACATTCATCTACATTTTTTAAACTCCAAAGCTAAGACTTGTATTCTAAAGGACGACTACTAGAACCTATTTGAAAACTATTAAAGTTTATTATCTTCCATATTATATGAAAACTATTATTAAAGTTCTTTAGCTTCCATATCATCTGACAAGCTATTTAAATGCATTGGCTTCCATATTATCAGAAAACTTATTAAAGTGCATTAACTTCATATTTTCAATTATTATCTTACAACTATTAAAGTGCATTAGCTTCCATATTATTTAACATCTTTCTTTTTTTGCATCATATCTTACTACCCATTCGGCTAATGGTTTTGTGAATTAGGAAGGTTATATTTTAAGGAAGTGTACCCGCATTTGTATAGCAGTAGAATAGAAAACCATTTTGGAAAAACCACGCTCAATACACCCAACCGAGATTCAAACCTTGATGTCCCTATCATTGGCAGTCTAGTCTTTTGCCAGAGTAACACGTTACACCAAACGGCCACCAAAGCTGGTCTGACAACTATTAAAGTGCTTTGAGCTTCCAAGTTATCTGAACTATTAAATTGTAAGGTACTTCCAGATCACAATTATCAGGAAACTGTCTAATTTAATTCCATTAAATTATTCTACAATTGTTGAAATGCATTTTTCCAAATTATCTGGAGGGTGTCAAAGTAGTCTTCCAAATAATTTGAACCCACTCTCAAAATGTATGCCTCCAAATCACCTATTAACTGTCAAAGTACATTTTTGCATATAATTTGACACCTATCAAAATTTATTTCACCTAACTATCTATCAGCATTCAAAGATTTTTCTTCCTAATTATATGTCAACTGTCAAAGTACAACCTTTCCAATAAATAATATGTGTATACAAAATCAATAGTGTTTGTTAGTTGTGATATTTCTCTAAGTTGGCAATGCTGCCTTGCTTGTCATTGATGGTATAGCAGTACCGGTTATCAGTTGTGCTACTTTGAGTTAAACTTCCAACCAGGTAGGTTTGAAGATAACACCTTTTGGCATGTGGCTTTAGTCTGTAAATACACCCTTAAGGAAATTGTGCTGCTTGTTTCCATTGTAGATTATTTTGCTGTTATAATCATGGAGCTTGACGTAAAAAGTTATATCTTTTATGTCAACAATTATTTACCAACCTTTTTAATTGTGGTCTGTATATACTGTATATATATTTATATGTATTTATTTTTTTATTTCACAGCACAAAATAAGACAATTTTTTTACTGAGCTTTGGACATCAATCTTTTGATTTTTATTAAGTATAAACATTAAGCTTCTTTGTTCTTATTACTATCAACTGGATGGCAAAGTGATAGCTTTTTTTTTTTTTTTTTACATCAGACATGTGCAGGTAAGCCAACACTCGTACATTTAATTGTGCATGATTAGTGAAGGTTAGAAGATTGCAAATGATATTTAATTATGGATATAGCCACATCATACATTATATTTATAAATTTGAAAAAAATAAAATTACTCTAACATAACACTTGGAACCCTGCACCCTTGACTTAGTGTGCCAATTCTCTACCATTCATGGATAGCTACGAGGTAGAGAATGGCACACTAAGTTAAGGGTCTCGGGCGTAATTCTCATGTCAGATGTCATGTTAGATTTAGCTATATTTGTAACTAAAGCTCATTTCCATCTTCTAAGCTTTGTTAGTCGTTTACAATTAACTTAGAAGCGTTGTCTCACCTCTATGTTGTTCACTTTCATGTACGAATGGCAGCATAAACCACTCCTGAGTCACTGGTGGCTGCAGTATCTATGGTAGCTCAATTGTTATACAATGATTTCCACATGTCCATCACAGACTCTGCCTTAACTATAAGTGAAGAATGACCCTGAGCACAAGGCGATTCCTGGATAGCCCAGTGTTAGAGCATTAGTGCGCTAAACCAAGTATCCTGGGTTCAATTTTCATATCAAGTTAATATTTTTCAAGTTTATGAATACTTCATTATACACCTACAACTTTAAAAAGTAGATTGAGTCACATACAATATTTTTATAAACATTCAAACAATCAAATGAATTGCTATTAATTTGTTTAAAATTAAAGCCAAAGAATTAATATTTAAATAAAAGTATTCATTTTTCTCTTATTTCATTGTAAAGGCATTCTTAGCACAAAGTAATGGTTGTTGCACCTGATAAATATAACAGATAATAAATAATGCATTTTATTTTTTTGTCATTTTCTGTAAATAACTATTCTATTTATAGGCTACATATTTACTGATTTAACTGTAGTTTTAGTTATATTTCAAAATTAATTTCCTTGTAGGATTGATGTCTAATTCACAGTTTTTAAAATGGTGATCTTTTATTTATCGCTTGCTCTGTAATTATTATTTAATTTTCTCCCACCTCATTCTTTTTCTTTTCTTTTTTTTTTCTTTTTGTCACTGTGGCTGCACTGTTCAGAACGCTTGGGCAGGCTCTTAAAACGCCAGACAGCACTCCCAATGGAGACTCCAGAGGAGATGGAAGAGCCCCCACCCCCAAACCTACCCCTGCAGTTCGACCCAATCAGCTGACTATTCCCCACCCAATACGCCCTGCCAGTCCTTTAATGCCCCTCCCAGCAGCGGCAGTCGTGAGCCAAGAGAGAATCAGCGGCCTCTCGTCAGGTCAGGATCTATCGTACATGTTGCATGGGTGGGCCCGACTAACACTAGAAGGCTATTGAAGTAAAACTACCCTTGGAGATCTGGCGGTTCTTTGGAATTCTAAAACCTCTTCAACATCCCTTGTTTTATGTGTAGGCCACCTCATCTAACAGATCAAGTCTGGAAACTAAATTAGTTAATAATCTCCACTTTGTAGTTATAAAGTATATTTATTTATGATCATTATCAAAAATACTTGGAAAACTGCATGAGTCCTACTTTTCTATTTTTATTGATAGTCCTGTAAACTAACATATACATTAGCCTGATGTTTATTTGAATAAACATTGTTATAGATCTTCCACACTTATCTCCTACTATTTAGCTGTTGAAAGATTCAATTTATTTATCTCACATTTATTTGTTTTAAAATTAGCATCAAAATTTTCTGGTTGATTAAAAGTCACAACCGTTAAAACAAATATAATATTGTGCTACATGATTTCTTATCACGCACTTTTCTTATTTATTCATTATAGTCTCCTTGCCTAGTTAGCTTAAACCTGGTGATCACTCAAAAATTCTTTTGTAACATAGCATTTTTTTTTCAAAGTAAAAAATCAACATGATTTTTTTAAATCTTACACTTGTATTTTAAGATGCAGGTCACGTTTTTAAACTTTTATAAGTAATCTATAAAAAAATGTATATTGGACCTATTTGAAATAAATGTTCACATATTAAAAGAAATTTTCACACTTAAAAAGAAATAGGGACTCTCCGTAATAGAATTTTGATTAGAGGCCGTCTTTAAATTACATAAGACTTTTTTTCATGATTCACCCCACACAAGGGATCGTGGGATTTTCTGTATCACTCCCACTCTCTTCTCTCTTAAATAATGTCATATAATTTGGTAAATTAGATTACTATGTTCAGCTTTCTTCAAGACTGCTCGCTTGATCCAAGCCAACAACGATATTCTAATCAGGGAGGTGAACAAATATGAACACATTTCTACATTCAACACCAATTTTTTTTTTTATATTCTTTCCATCCAAATAAATTATGATGATAGTAATAATTATTATTATCAAAACCAAAAGTCATTTGTCGTGTGTATTGTAGTTAAGTAAACTATCCTATTGGAAAATATGAAGGCTACACTTATATTATTTCTAGTGTTTAAAGTGGGGTTGACTGATGAATGAAAACTAGACATTTCAGAAACTTTTGACAATTTTTTTTTTAGATTTTGTCTAAAAATAAACATTTATGAAAACCCTTACATAAGATGGATATTGGCACCCTCCCCACGCCCCCTCCGCCTTTAGCCCTTACCCAAAATACCCTCTTATTTAGAGTTGAGGTTGAATCCACTATTTTATGAATCAGAATTTCCAATTTGCTTTGAATCCGAATCTTTGTAAAAAATTATAAACATAAGAGGAAATATAAATAGAATAGAAGAAACTAGAAATAGTAACTAAATGATTTTTTATAATCCATTCATTATAACATTTATACATTCATTTAAGTGTTAAATTACTGATCTAGGGTCTGGTTGTTAAACTCATCCTATAATTATAGTTGTTTCTGAACCACCAATAAGCAGTATTAGACCTTTAAAACAAATTTCACTTTTAAAAAAATTCTTTAAGAATTTGAGTCTCAAATTTGAAATTTCTTTAATCCTCGAATCTCAAATATCCTTTAGTATTCAAGGTATTCAAAGAGTTCGAGGGCCCATTCCTAATATCTACTGATCTAGCGTGGGATAAGGTTGCAGCAGGTACCTTCATACTTTTCACTAGACATTTCTTGGGGGTGTAACAACTCACTCATGACTGCAATAGTAGGTTGTTATGGCATCGAGAGTTGTTGAAAGTCTTCTACACATCTTTCTTTACAAATCCACGCAAGGGACAGAACGTTGCAATATGTTATCTTTCACACCTTAATTAAAATATAGCGACACCTGTTTGATACATCTTTGTTGACAAACCATCTGCTCTGCTAATATGAATAGTTTTCACTTTTATTACATTATATCAACAAGAGATAGATTCAATGGAAAGTACACATTAACTTGTTGTTAATCCTAAATATAAGTATAAGTTATGTCAGGACACTTTATGTTGTTTTTCCCAAAATATATTTTGGGCTTGGTAGTCCAATAATTATTATTTATGTTTATCAAATATTTCAACTGATATTGATTAATGATCAATGGAATATAATTTTAAGAGTCTGATCCATGCTAAAAAATGATGATGTAAATAATGGCTATCGTCTATTATACTTAATAGTAATGAATACTAAATAGCAAATGGCAAAAAAAAAAATCTTATTTAAATAGTTATTAGACAAAAATTCAATACAAAAAATTGTTGCTTTGTGTTTGCTACTAATTGTGTCATCTACGTATCCCTTGATTCATAATTGTTTTCATGTGATGGGTTAGTGCATACATGTGTTGATATGAATTTCTGTATTATTTTTGTATCGTAATAGATTTAGCTAATTAAAAAAATATACTATTGAAATTTCCTAATATAAATACACACACACACACACACCAAATGAGTCAAATATAAAGAAAAATTCCTGGCAGTAATTTAAAAATATTTGCTTGTGTTACCATTATAATGTAAACATTAGGGTATCAAAAGACACAGTTAAATAAACATGAAGCCATGTTAGAGGTTCAAGGTGTGTGCACTAATATAAAAAATCTGCAGGTACACAGAATAACACAAAAAATCACATCACATAGTATAAATTTGGTGTGACATTGAGCCCATTCATCAATAAATGAGAGTTGAATACTAGTAATAATTTGACCAACATTGGTGGCCACTCAGGCAGGCTCCAGAATCATCTTATTCTGGTTTGGTATTCTCTTGACGGAGAAATCAAGGTTTGAACCTAAATCTTCAGTTTTAAGTTGTTTAACTAAATGGTTTTGTCACTCACATTCCACACAACTGTAAATGTGTTGGACTCAATGCCCGAAAATGGCCAAGGGACGGATTTTTTGTTCACTTCTAGGATTGGATGTTTTAAGGTGACCAAAGCCCGAAGTTCTAATCAATCTCGGGCTTTGGCAATCTCCAAACAGCCAAACCGAGGATTGCATTTTCTTAAACACCAAAGTTGACAATACATTTTTTAGGTTAGGTTAGGTTAGGTTAGGTTTCAAAAAAACATATTTGGTCAAGTGAGCTTGATAATTTAAAATACATCTGTAATCTCTGTCTGGTTCTGTTTGCATATCAATGAGATCCACTTGCCCTCTCGAATTCATGTGGTTGCTCAAATTGGGCGCATGCCACCTGCTCAGTCTTGTCAATAAACGAACTAAGATATTATTTCAAGCTTTGATCGTTTAGTAATTGCACAATCCTAGGTTTGGCTGTTTGGAGATGATTAAAGACCGCAATTGAATAGAACTTCGAGCTTTGGTCATTTTAATAACAACCCAATCCTAGGATTGAGCAAAAAATCCATTGATGGGCTATTTCTGACTTCGCGCCCAACAGATACATTTCCTTTAAACTGTACCTCCTCCAATACCAACCCCATCAGTGTAAACTGAGAAATGCAAACATGAGATTATAATTACATGAAACTAGGTGAATGGTTCGTATGGTAGTAAGAGTTCAAAAAACAAACTGATTTGAGGTCGATCGTTTAGGGGCTTGAGTTTAAAGCAGGGATCATTTCCAAAAATGAAACAAGTTTTTGAGTATGGTCTAAGCTAGCGATCAACCGCAAGACAGTGTTCAGCTCTTTCTTAAACTCGCACCAATGGTTGTTCGCCCATTACAAGGTGTCACGCTTATTTAAGACTGGATTGCTGACAAGGAGAGTGGCCAAGGTTAAAATTTTAGGTGGGTGCATTGAGGAAGCTTTCTGATTGTTAATTTTCATTGGGGTTTTCCTAACTTTCTATTCTAATGTGAGTGCACTCCCTCTCAACAACCCCCTTCATCCTAGAGCTTAGATTAACCATTAATAATCAAGATGTTAAACATATGGACAAAAAAAATATTTCCGGTTGAATAATAAGATTGAAGCTCTCTCTGATGTATGCATATATTTTGTTCTGTGACCTACAGTTTTTTTTTTTTTTTTGCATCTAACCTATTTATTTTTCATGTTACTAAACATTGACATTGTTATTAGTTAGCAATAATGTGGCAAAAAAGTGATTAATTGCAACTTGATTGAAAACACACACACTCAATAATGTTTTCAAAACTATAATATGTTATTTTAAAAACATTTGTTGTCAATATTTTTCGCATCCAAATCATGTTTTCAAAAATCTAAGTTATTACTAACCATTTTCTGAACTAATAGCACGTGACTTAAAACAAACTTTGATCTAGAACAGAAACAATACCCCGTCTATAGAGCATTAATTCATAGCTGTGAAAGAGTAAGACCCAATAGCACGGATTTCCCCATAATACTTTTTTTTTTTTTTGCTGTACTGAGAATTGAATCTGGGTCCTTATCTCAAACAAACATGTTGTAGAGCTAATATATCATATTTTATTCTTAAAGAACAATAATCACCGACCCACATTTGGTTTTATCCTCACACATATAGTTCGTAATAATGAAATACAACTAATTTTAATATAAGCAATAGTTCTAACCTTAATCACAAAATAAAATTTTGCACTAGAAATTTCTTTGATTTTTATGTAACAGTAGTTTCTCTCTCACTGTTGACATGTAGTTCCTCTCCTCAAGCTTCAATTGTTTGTATTGTTGTGTTTTCAGCACTGTGTAGTTTTGATGTAGCATGTTTGTTCTGTCCCTTATTCTCTTGCAGTTCCTAGTGAGACTAGCAATGTTGACGACATGACCCCTGTTGTGGTGCGCAGAGAGAAGAATAGCTCAAACCTTGGTGAGCGACTTCTCATTTGATCTGGCTAGGGTTGTGCGTCCAACAGAAATATTGACTAAAATACAAGCTCTTAGCCTTTCCTGCATTTTATAATATATACACCAAAACACACACATAATATGTCTTTATATATTATTTACTTTTTAGTTTGATTCTTCTTACAACTTGTTCCGACTATTTACCACAAGAACTAACCAATCTAAGGGAACTAAATCAAATTGTATTTTAAGAAAATTCACAAACTTTCACTGGAAAATAGAACGGAAAACTGATGATGGAAATATCCACTTCCATCGCTGAGGCGAATACTGTCTCTATATTTTTAATTATTTTCCATTCATTCAAACAATACCTCTTTGGTTTCTTTCACTTGTTGCTACAGAGACTATACCATTATTACATATTTATTCAAAATTGTTTTAGAGTAATGATTAGAACTAGCTCAAATATAAAAAAAAGTGTCCCTCAACTCAGACTTGGCAACCATACATTTTTAACACTAACATATATTAAGTCTTATGTTCTCATTAATTTTGTTTGGGGTACTTATTTAACATTTGCTTATCAATAACAAAGCTTTTAGAGAACTTGATTTACAACCTAACTCAATTACATCATATTTTCACATTAAACATAACCTAAGAATAGGGTACCTAAAGCCTCATTTATATTGTAACATAACATGTTGGCCAACACATCCCAACAAGTTGTGTTACAATATAAACGCATTCCCAACTTGTTGGGGATGTTGACACAGTTGGTGTGGAGAGCTGGTTCCGAGCCAACAAGTTTTGTTGGGTTGTGTTGGATCGTCTGTTGGAGATAATAAATGACCAACCCAACATGTTGGCTGATTTGGAAGGTTCTGCACATGCGCTAGAGAGTTGAGTCAGTCTCTAGCCCTGGCAACACACATTTTTGTGGCTATACATAAGGCTCCCATAAAGCGCAGAGTTGTAGCAAATTTTTCTCCCGGAGTCACAACAATTTTACTTTCCATTTTACCGCATAAATGAGGATACAGAAGTGCAACTAAGCATTCAAAGTTCACATATGACATGTGTACAAAGTTATAAAATCCATTTTGCAAATGTAGGTCATTCATTATTCCCATGTACGCACCTTCATTTGGACGTTTAGCCAAAAAACTTCAAACCCCCCACTGTTTCTTACGTTTTGGCTCTTTCTGACAAGAGAACACTTCCTGACAACACAATAAATGAAGAATGGCAAGTAATATGATGTTATCCATGGCTAGAAATGTATAGACTGATTAAAAATTAGCGGAGGACTCGGGATGTTGTTCCAACAAGTTGGCGATCAATAAACGCAGCTTACTTTTCCTCATATGCTGTCTCCCAACATGTTGGGTCCAACTTGTTATTTAATAAATGAGGCTTAACTAGAATAAATTGGAATAAATGATTAATATTTTTGAGCTGAATAAAGAAATGTTAAAAACACATATGTATTATTTAAATCAGAGAAAATATTGACTTAAAATCTATCATTTTGAAACTACTCCAAAGGAAGCATTCAGAGTTGTTTATAAAAAATAATATAGCTATGGTTAACCAAACTTTTTTTTGTATCTTGATAAAACTATACAGTAATTTTCAATTAACCTTACTTGTCCTCTTAAGCATATCTCTAAATTTAAAATATCTTATGAATAAACATTTTGTAACCCTCTTCGATGGTCGCATGGGCTGTTGCACTACTCTTGCAGTACAATGGACTTGCCACTAATTGGGAGATTGAGGGTTGAATCTTGGTCAAGTCCACTTAGGGTGGTTTTTCAAATAGTTTTGCACTCTGCCTCCATGCAAATGTGAGGGGCACACTTACTTTAAATATAACTTTCCTAGTAACTAAAATATATTAGTGTAACTTTTACATTAGCATATAACTCGAACGGGTAGTAAGACACAGTGCTAAAAAAATAAATAGAATAAATGCCTCTCAAAATTTAACACATTTACATTAATTATTTATTATTCTTACAATATTAATTGTCTTCTTGAAAACTTATTTCTTTATTTTTTGATATGTTTTTAAACTACAAATTATTGTTTTTGGATGCAACCCTACTTTTTCAAAGGTTAAAGTTATTTTACTTGAATTAACATTTTATAAATAATGTTTATCTGTAAGGCTTGTTTCTACCCAGCCCTTTAAAGTCGCTTCTTGCAGAAAGGGAGGTAAATATCCAGTTATTCCCTTGTTACAGCAGAAGAAGAGCGACTTGTCAGGAGGGTCTCTTATCTGAAGGCAACATGGGGTGACCGGATGCATGTTGACAGTGACTTTGATGCCAGTGACACGGAGGCATCTTACGTTCAGCATCAAACGTAAGTTCCTTTTGAACATAATTTCTGTGTTTTGTTAATGAAAGAGGAACATTTCATAAACATTATTTTAAAAGTTAATTTTATAGTTTTATATAATTATATTTTGACTGTTAATAAAATAAGACACTATACAATATTTTTTTGTTGGACTACTATGCATTTATCTTTATGTTTGCTAAAATGATGTAATTACCGCAAATTTATTTGGAGTTAGTCCTTGCAACTCTTTTCAAATTTAGAGATATTAGCATTGCTATTGAAATATCGCTCAACATAAGTAAAGGTTTTAGTTTCTATTTGATAAAATAGTGCAATTTATGTTGAACGTTTGATAAACTTAGTTCAACCTTCCAACATAGTATTTGTTCTTCTTTCATTTTTGAATAACTTATACTAGCAGATCTCCTTAAGCAGATTACTTATTATGTATATACTGCAATATACACACACCTTTACATAAATTAATAAAATATTTAATATGATTGTTTTAGGGGTGTACCGATGCGAATACTGATGAATTGTCATCGGGCGATTATTAGTGCATCGCAATTAATTGTGAGCAGTGATTATTATGTCGATTAATCTTATTTTTTAGTAGAATTTAAATCAAAATTTTTTAGTTAGGAGTTTAGTGATCAAAATCACAAATAAAAGATTAGTGATCAAATACAAAATAAATAAAAACACTTATATACACACTACATCTGGGTTGCGGGATTTCATATCCAGAAAAAGAAATATAAGTTCAGACCGTTGATAAAAATAACAATATAGTTCCAACTTTCACCGTTTATGCATAAACTATATTTTGGTTTGCATACAATGTTTTTGTATTAATTACATTAACTGTTATCATTCTCTTAAGCATATTTCCCAATAGTAATTAATAAATAATTAATAATCGGGATTAATCGGTGTAAATAATTGTAACATGAACAATTATTTTAAACAATCATTAATTGGTATCGGTAATCGGTTTTACTGAATTGGTACACCTCTAGCTTTTTTATTATAAAGATTGTTATAGAAATACTTTTTCTCAATATTTTGTGACTAAATTTACAGCGGTAAAAAGAAGTGGCGACCACCACCTTTTCTTGAAGATATTGAAAAATTACGACAATTGTTTGAAGAATCACCATCACCTTTGCCTTTTCGGCGACGGTGAGAGTTTTACCTCTTTGTGCTTTGTTTGTTCATGTAGGGGTTGCCAGACTCGATAATGTTAACATTTTGTTATTATTATTATTCCTATGTAGTACTCAATTTAGTAGTTGAGATTAACTCACTTAGGAAAGCCATTTTAAAATAACATTTAATTCTACTCAAAATATTTATATTTACATGTCATGAATAGACAGTTCTCAGCATGTATTTTGTTTTAATCACACTGTTCTCACACATCAATTATAGCAAAATTATTGTTAATTAATATGCACTTTGTTTCAATAACAAATAAATACCCACGTGCTCTAACGCGCTACTCCCGCAGTAGACTAGACTGCTGATGACGGGGGAGATCAAGGTTTGAATGTACTAAGGGTGGTTTTTCCAAATTGATTTTCCACTATTTCCCACGCAAATGCGGGTACACTTCCTCTGAATATAACCTTCCTACTCCCTAAAATCATTAGCATAATTAGTACATAAGTGTATAACCTAACGGGTAGTAAGACGCGAGGCTAAAAAAATAATAATAATAAGAGACCCTTTATATACTAAAAGGACACAAATAAAATGTTTGGTTATTCCATAATATAAGAATTATCTGGATCTGATAGTAATGTAGCATTGCTGTCCTCAATTATTTTTTAAAATTATTTTTATACATGCACTTCTGATGTTTTTGAATGGTCCATATTTTTTACTAAAACAACATTTGTATTACCTTCTGAAACTATCCTTGAAGCTCATCAACAGTTTTACCTAATTTATATTTTACTATAATATTAGCAACCATTACTATTTTTTAATTGTTAACTAATATTACAAATTTTATGTAGTCGTTGGCAGCCCCTGTTGGTTTGTGTATTTCACCCATTTTATTCAAACATCTTGCTTGAAATAAGTTTGGAATATGTTCATTTTGTGTTTCAGTAAATCTGTAATGTTGCATTATTTGTGTTGTTGTTAAGAATGGACTAGTACAAGACATAGATCCATTCTTCTCATCTGTGAATCACCTTTACCTGGGCACATGTGCAACTTGTGTCGGACATTAATTTTAAGATTAATTTTACTTTTTGGGTTTCTTCTTTGTTATAAATCAGGAGCAGAGGTACATGGGTCGGAAAACTCTATCTTAACATAATCATGTGTGTATAGGTGTGCGCTTGTATGTGTTTGTTCATACACATGCATGGAGTAGAACCCCAGACACAGCACTCGGCAGAGAACTCAAACCCACAATTTGCAACATCAGTGTAATTCACTTTTATATTCTGAAAATTGAAAAATGACACCTGGACACGGGAATCGAACCCGGGACCTCTGGCTTAGTACGCCAATGCTCTAACCACTGAGCTTTCCAGGATTCGTCTCGTGTCCTGGGTCATTCTTCACTCATATTTTAAGGCAGAGTCTATGATGGCATAAATAATAGCTCTGGCTATTAATTCTTAATATGTGCGATCCCGTACAATTTAATAATTGTGCAAATGGCAGCATAATGCCAACTACCGAGTCGCAGATGGCTGCGTTATCCGATGGCTCGTGATATTAATATAATCACATATTTGTAGCCGACGATTTCCGCTAAGTCCATCATAGACTCTGCCTTAAAATATGAGTGAAGAATGACCCAGGACACGAGACGAATCCTGGATAGCTCAGTGGTTAGAGCATTGGCGTACTAAGCCAGAGGTCCCGGGTTCGATTCCCGTGTCCAGGTGTCATTTTTCAATGTTCAGAATATGATATCTAGGTGGAGTAATCCCCACTAATAAGCATAAATAATAGCTCTGGCTATTAATTCTTAATTCACTTTTAGTTTGGTTTTTTATTTATTTAAAAAATAAAATAATAAAATATATATCATTTGGTTCAACATGAATCATTAATATTTAATATATATTCAACATTATCAGAGTTTTCATAATATCAGAATTAAAATACTTAAAGAAATTTGATATATAAATATTAATATAAAGTAAACAGATCTAATTAGGTCATTCATATATATTTTACAGGGGTGTGTGAAGATTTGAAAGCTTTGATTTTGCTTTGAAAATATATTAGCTTTTACTTTGCTCTGAAAAAAATAAAACTCAAGATTTGTCGATCACAAAGATTCACCAATAAAAACAATGACTGACTGCAAAACACACATTAAATGTTTAAATATTGTCATGATCTGTTGTTATGTATATTACAATTTATTATTGTTCATATAAAACTTTGGTTATTAAATTGAATGTTATCTTAAATTAGTTTATTATTTTTTTTATCAAATTAGTTTCAAAATGATATAGTGTCTAAATTTATATAAATATGCGCAACACTATTCATGTTCAAAAAGTTTCCGAACTTTTGAAATACCCATGTTGGGTATGTAGCATTGCTAAGCAGCAAACTTTGCAATTAATCTATAGTTTACCTAATCATTCTATCGTTATTAGTCATCGCACTGCATTTATCTGTTTAGGAGCTTTCTGTGCCTATGTTGAAATTTTCAAGAGCATTGTCTTAACATAAAATTTGGTTTCAAACATGAGAAAACGTTTATGGAGACTAATGAAATGGTGAAACAAGTTTATGGTGATCATTGCTAAGGGTGTACACAGTGTTATGAATGGCTTAAACGATTCAAAGGAGGTCGGAAATCAAAAGATAATGATCCGCGTCCAGGGCAGCCCTCAATGTCAACCGAAGACTCTTGTATGACCCAAATTTGGGTAACCGTTTAAAATTGTTGTTTTATTGTTCAAGAAATTTTGAAAGAATGCAACATTTCATTGGAATTGTTCCATGAAATTCTGGCTGAAAAATTGAAAATGTATCGAATTGCTGCAAAGTTTGTCCCATGACTGCAAACTCAGGTTCAAAGAAACATTTATGTTGCGATCTGTCAGGAACCTTTTTGACTGCGCAAACAAGGACAAAAACTTCATGAAGAGAAATTATCACTGGTGATGAGGTGTGGGTTTATGGCTACAACGTCGAGTTTAAAACCCAGTCTTCACAGTGGGTTGAAAAAAATTGTGGGGACCGAAAAAATTACAGCAGGTCATGTCGAACATGAAAGGCATGTTGACGGGTCTTTTGATGTTGAAGGCGTTCATAGCCAATTATTAACAGAGAATCAGTGGTATTATTTCAAAATGCTGAGATGTCTGAGAGAGAACATCAGGAGAAAAAGGCTCAAGCTGTGGAAAAACAAATCCTGGTTCCTTGATCACGACAACTTGCCCACACATGCATCAACATTGATATGTAACTTTTGCACCAGAAAGGAGAAAACTATGCTTTCCCAGCCTCAGTATTCACCTGACTTGACCACTGCATTCTTTTTCATGTTTGCAAAACTAAAATCCACGTTGAAAGGATGAAGAGTCAACACAATTGAAGACATTAAGGAAAAATCATAGACCTTCATGTGACCCCTCAAATCGCCAATTACGACTGCTTAATAAGTTATAGGTAAGCCCAAAAAAAAGTATTTTGGAAACTTTTTGAATAGCCTTAGATTTTTTTTTCCTTCATAAAACAATAATGTAACAAAAAGTATTTGAATTTTGATTGGGCTTCAGGAATATTTCATAGTGTTTTCGGCAACTACAAATATTATATACACTATATTATACATACATGTACAATGAAATGCAAAATTGCCACTATTAATATTATTTTTTGCTTTAAAGATAAATAAAAATATAATGGAAAAGAAAATGATAAATTGGGAGGAAAAAAGTTTTTTTTCTTCATTCTCTGAGCATTTAAGATATTTTTCAGACATTGCTCCTACAATTTCAACAAACCACTTTTAATGATAGGATCTGGTGGTTCAAATTTATTTGGAGTTGAAGTTTCTTGGTCTTTATGTGGTGCCTGTGTGAAGGCTTGTTAAGTAAAAGTGATTTGAAATTCAAAATAAGTGTGGCCTAGTAAAGATATAAAGTTGGATGGAGTGGAGCTGACACAAGTGCAGAATGTAAAATACCTTGGAAGTGTGATTGAGGCGAAAGGTGGAAGCAAAGAGGATGCCATTAGAAGAATACAGTAGGAAGAGTAGTTCTCTAGGTGTGTAAGAGACCTGATATGGAGAAGAGAAGTACCCCTGAAGTGTAAGGAAGTGCACAAGACGTACTTTGTACTCATTGTCACATATTCAGCATAAACATGGATGTTGCATGTATGAGAGGCTAGAAAAGTGTAGGCCGTGGGACTGAAGTTTGTGAGGGGCATGTTAGCTATCGCGACGAGACACAAGATTAGTAATGAAGTTATCCAGGAAAGCGTGGGGCTACAGCGAATACATGAGATAGCAGTGGAAGCAAAAGCAAGACTGAGATTGTATGGGCATGTAATGAGGATGAAAAAAGAGAGGATGCCAAAGAAAATTTAGGAAAAAGACCACAAGGGAGGTCAAGAAATAGATGAGAGGATCAGATAACAGAAAGTATTAAAGTGAGAGGAGAGGAATGGAAGAAATTAAAGGAGGAGATTGGTGGAAGAATAGAGGAAGATGGAGGCATTTTACTAAACTGACCCACCACAGGCTGGATGGAAACAGTTGATGAAGATGATAAGTGTGGCCCGAGGAGCAAATTATCTTTAACTTGTATTAAAGAGCTTGATATAACATAAACAAATTAGAAGTTACTTCAAAACTTCCAACTTGTTACAAATATTATCTACTGCAATAATTCTAACAAGATATTTAGAGTATTTCAATAAAAGGCAACGCAAGATTAATGAATGTTTAATCATATGAAAATATGTATAGCAAACAATATTTAAATACATTTGAACTTTCATTGTTATTATATTCACATAACAACATTTGTATTAATATTTGACAATCTCTTTACTATATCATATTTTTAATACAGCTATTCCTCACAAAATACCGAAACTATGTTCGTTGTAAATGTTGTGCAAAGCAAAATCGTGAAAAGCTAGACTTGATGTATAAGCCCAACATTACAATACAGTACAAATATAATAATATAATATAATAATATAATATAATAAAAAACTAAAATTTTTAATATATATTTGCAACCTTGTGCATTATAACTTGTAAATACATCATCATAAATGCTGACCATAAATCACCAAAGACTAAGAGCGAATCCAGAGCTTATTGTTGGGAGGGGATTGGTTTTTATAAGGCTCCTTCAAGTATAAATTTAATAAAACAAGGACTTGTAAATTTAATGCATTTAGAAGAAGGTACAGGAAAGGTGGAGAGAAACATAATATAAAAGTAACAAACACAAAATGGCATTTACAGTGAAAAGAAGAAAACAGTTCACACTTTACATTGCTGCCATTGAACAAAGAGGTAATAGCTGCCTGCCGCTTTAAGAAAATTGATCGTTATGTCCTAGCCCCTAGACCTATTCTCCATTCACGGTAGGAATTACTCTCTGAAAGGTCTTTTTTCCTACCAATATCCTACTATATAATAGCTTTCTGGTAGGGAAAAAGGCCTTTTAGAAGTCAATTCCTTACGGTGAACAGACTTTAACACAGGAAATGGACATTGAATATGGATATATATATATCCATATATATATATATATCCATATATACTATCCATATATATCTATCCATATATATCTATCCATATATATCTATCCATATTTTATCTATCCATATATATATCCATATATATATATATCCATATATATATCCATATATATCCAAAAGCAAATGGCTTAAAACAAATTTTGCAGTAATTAGATAACTAGGTTTAGAATGATATCCAAATATTTGTTTTAAAATACATAGTTTTTCAAATAATACAACTGATTTTTTGTTTTGTGTTTTTTGTATTCCTTTTGTTTTTCTTATATATATATGGATATATATATATATGGATATATATATATATATGGATATATATATATGGATATATATATATGGATATATATATATGGATATATATATATGGATATTATATATATGGATATATATATATATGGATATATATATGGATATATATATGGATATATATCCATATATATATAAGAAAAACAAAAGGAATACAAAAAACACAAAACAAAAAATCAGTTTTATTATTTGAAAAACTATGTATTTTAAAACAAATATTTGGATATCATTCTAAACCTAGTTATCTAATTACTGCAAAATTTGTTTTAAGCCATTTGCTTTTTTGCACATTTGATTTAAGTTGAAAGAGTTATTGATTAGATAATGTAGGGTGAGGGAGGTGTTAGTCATTCTCTACAACATTAAGGTAATGAGTTCAATAATTTTGATTATTTTCAATACAGGTGAGAGGGGGTTATAACACCCCCTCTCCCTTGATCCACCGCTACTGAAGACTGGGTTTCAGTTAGTTTCTGAGTTGCTGACATTCAAGCACATCTATCACTTAATCCTTATTAAACTATGAGTGAGTGATAAATGACTGGACACACTTGGATAACTTTGTGGTAAAGTGTTAATGCACTAAACATACAGTCCTGATTTTGTTTCCTATGTCCAGGTCTCTTTTTTCAACAAGATTTAAATCTTATTTAATTTTATATTATCAAATGGTTAAACAAAACACCTTGATTAGCACACAAGTCAATAATTAAATAACTCTGCATGCAAAAACTTCTGATTATCAAAGAATGCGGAGCAAAACAAAATGGAATCCCTTGTTACTTCACTTAGACAATGTTTTAGCAAAACTGTAACTAAAGGTATTGTGTTATAAAAGGTTACCTATATATTCTTAGTTTTATTTCCTACAGTAAAATTTTGTTTTAACAGTGTTTTTTGTCATGTGTCAATTTTTTTTAATTAATGTTTATTATTGTTTAATCAATATGTTCTTAATGTGTTATTACAGTGAACTCTTTGTATTTAACTGGAATTATTAATTGTATTTGTTATTGTTTAGTTTACAAGCTATGTTACTTTAAGTTGTAACTACTCTCTTGTAAGTTAATAATGTTTAGCCACAGTAGCGCACGCATAAATTTACTTAATGAAGGGTCGGAAGGGTACATATGTATCATAACTATTATTTTTGTACTTTTTTTCACTAATTGGGAATTTTAGGAAACTTAATTTGTAAATAACATTTGACTTGAAGGTGTAAAACCTGTTATTAAAACTAAGCTAATGCATGTGACATACATATTTCCATGGCACTACGTCATTCTTGTACTCATTGGCTTAAGCTTTTATCTAAATGATTACTTGCAATCTTGAGGTGGTGTGGGTGGGACAGCTGTTCAACTTTTATCTCCTGTAAAGGGCGCCAATGTTTTATTGCATTACATTGTTTCTTCACAACTCCCTATCCTTACATGCTCCCTTCACTTCAACAACATCCATACACCGATTCATACATATTCTTTTATTCTTAAAACTCTTAATGTTTCTCTTTTTCACACATTCGTCTATAACATTTAACCATGTCTTAATTGGCCTACCCTTTCCATTTGATCCACACACACCCTACCGTCATATATTTGCTTTGTTACTCAATCCACACTCATCTCTCAACATGCCCAAACCAACGTAAGACATCTATTTCACATCTACCTATTGGATTCTCTTTCAGGTTGCACCTCTTCAACACCCATTAATTACTCACTCTGTCCATACAAGTGTTTCCACACACATTTCTTAGATATCTCAATTCCATGCGCATTGCACCTTGCTCTTGTGTTTTTCCTGACCAACCTATACTGCCATCTTTGTTCTTTAGATACTACTTCATTCTTTGCAATAGTACACATTACATCCAACTATTATCCGAGATGCATCAATTTTACCATTCATCCTTCCATTCTTAAAAAAACATTCTGCCAGATACACAAAATTATTCACTTGTTCACACCTCACAGTTTTTCATTTTTATAATCTGACAATCTTTTCCTGATCTGTTCTGGTCAAAAACTATCACTTTAGTTTTGGAAACATTTATACCATATAATTAATTCCATTAACTTTAACACACCTATTTTGGAGCTGAGCCCATGTTACTAAAAGTCATTTCAGCTTTACAAATTTTTTTAAAATGGTAGCAAAGCAAATTTAGCTTTCTTTTCATGAAGTCACTCTTGCACAACTCCAGCTATTTTTTTATTTTATTTTTGTTGTTAGCTCTTATTTACACATCAATGGAAGCCTACACTAGCTTAATGAAGTCACTGTTGGTTTGTGTGGATTAATCCAATTATTTGTTTTTCATGCCGACTCTATTTCTTCTCTTGCAGTAACACAGCTCCACAAGCTGTGTTGGGTGCAACCTTGAGACTTGATATCAACAAAGAAAACCTCCAACTGGTCAAGGAGGGTTGGTTGCACTGCAAGATCACCATAATTGACGGAAAGGTGAGCTTCCTCATGAGAGTTTACAAATATTTAAAAATAAGCACATTGACAATTCCAAATTTTATGTCATATTAATACATATTATAATTTTATATCCTAACCTAGGATTGGAAAATTAATTTTTAACAACTCTCAAGAACATTTTAAGCTTATCACAATATCTAAAAGTAAAAATTAAGATTTTTTTAACTTTGGAATTTGTTTTAAAGCTCTAATACAGTTTATTGGTGGCTCAATCCCAACCATTTTATAGGGCATACCTTACAATCAGACCCCAAACCATTCATTTAAGACACTTGTACAGATAATTGTACAGGGATTATCAAAGCTTAGAAGATATAAACATATCTTTTAGCTATGGATGTAGCCATATCAAGTATCATACACGTAGATTTGAAAAAATGACACTTATGCACAGGAATCATGCCCGAGACCTTTGGCTTGACGTTCCAATGCTCTACTGCTGAGCTATCCAGGAATCCTCTGCTCAGTCATTCTTCACTCATAGTTTAAAGCAGAGTTTGTAATGGACACGTGTAAATAATCGGGGAACAGCAGCTAATATTCGATGATTTCTATACATCCCTCACAAACTCTACCGGTGAAGAATGAACCTGGGCAGGGGGTAATTCCTGGACAGCTCATTAGTATTTGGAAATTAAGTAACATGATGAATACTACTGTGGTTGGTTTTGCTTAAATAAATTAATTTAATGGTAGTCTATTAATAACTTTTGCACATTCAACCTTACCCTCACCCCAAACAATTTAGTCTTTTGTTAATTGGGTTGTTGAAATTAAATACTCAGCAAAGTGTATACACAAAATGGCAACAAGAGTTTATTTTTGGTAATTGATACAAAAATATTGTTAGATTTTTCTTTTAACTTAAATTTTAAACAAACAATGTGTTTTAACGTAAACTGAGTATGTTATGTCAGAAGTCGTTAAAAAATCCTATCCATGATACCTTATTCATCGCTGAAGGCTTTGTGTTAGTTGAGAAAAAGGGATGTTGACAACAGAAATAATTTATAGGATTTTAGAAAATTTGAAACTTTTTTTAAATTAATTATACGGAAATTGTTTCCATGATAAATAAGAACTATATCTCTATTTTTTAAATATATATAATTTGAGGGTAGTTACTATGGATTGAGTTTTTAAAATTTGATGTTCTTTTTAAAGTGGCTGGAACAATTTTATTCAAAATGTTTATATGAAGAGGGTTTATTATGTTTAGGAAGAAAAAGTATGTTTTTCTGAAGAAAAAAAAAGCTTACTAAGAGGTGGTTTACTGTTTTTTGAAGGAAAAAAAAATCCAAGCTATAATAGATTATTTGAGAAAGTTTGTTTGTATGATTGTACTGTACCATTTATTTCTTTTGTCTTTAAAATTGTTTATTATTGACTAATTGCAGAGTCATATTGACTGATCTTGCTATTATGTATTGCCTTGACCATGGTGGTTATCTTTTTGTCGGCAGCGTGCAGGAGACAGGTCATGGAAACAGGTGTGGGCGGTTCTTCGGGGTCCTGTGTTGTACCTCTTCAAGGACAGGCGAGATCTTCACCAGGTGAGTACTTGTTAAGCATTATGCATGGAAATTTGAGTAAATAAAAACTCAAGTTTGAAGAAACTCAATATTGTCAAAAATCATCTAAATGATTTATGTTCAACATGTTGAGGATCTGGCTTTCACTTTGTTGGATTGTAAATAATTATAACGAGGCTTAAGTTATTTAGAATGAATAGAGCATTAGGATAAATCATGATTAAAATTAAGAGACACTTACCTTATAGTTCAGAGGAAGGGTGGATTCTGATTTCATTAAGTGCGGAAGTTTTGAAACTTTGGAAATTTGTAAATTTCGGTGCTCTGAATGAAAAAAAAAAAATCATAATCTGATGGCAGCTACCGGCCTATCCATTTTGGTAAAATCTTGCTCAAACTCTGTTATTTAAAAATATCTCATGTCGAGTGCATCATACAGCAAAAAAAATTGTAAGATTTCAAAAAGGCATTAGATTTGCTACAAAATATGCCCTGTGCATTTTTTTTCTAAACTGAACATTCAAGCGAAGTCAAGCATTATTTAAGAAATACTCATTTTTCACAAATTATTACTCATTTCATTGTAAGTTTTATGAACAAGTATTTTTGTGTTTAGATGAATGCTTAGCCTATTTCTAATGGAAATGAATTTCACTCCTGGTTCTTAGCGTTTTTCGAAGAATTAAAGCATTATGGATCTAAACTGCCCTATTAACTTGTTTAGTGGCATTTTCAATAGGCGTTGAATACTTGTACAGTATATGAAACAATTGAGGTGCAAAGTGTTACACAATGAATACCTCTCATAGCATGAAAAGCATGCAAACCATTAAGGGCATTGGAATTAAAATCGGCGTTCTCAAAAACATACTGAGAGAGTGAGGATAACATTTCTATGATCATCTCAGGTTGGTTGATGACTTTGCTTTCGAAAAGTAATGTTCATTGTATGCTGCACAACATCACAGCACTGAAATTATGTCCAGAAGCTGTTTGGAACTGTACTTTTTATGTAGAAATGTAGCAACGCTGACTTGCAAAGGTAAGAGAAAAGATTGATGTCCATCCACAGTGATAAGACAATTTGCAAAATCTGCACATTTATTTGTCCATTTCTCCAAACGTCCGTGTTGTACATAAAAATACAGAAGTTTCCAGTACAGTAATGTCAAGATCTTTAAAAATTATCAGTAGGTGGATAATACCTCATGTCATATATACAATTTACAGGTTTAAATTATGGGTTTTGACATAAGATGGTACATATGTTCATCACGCTACATGTAGCATCACATGCCAAAACCCATAATCTGAACTGTGTTACACCACCAAGTTGGTTATATCCTTCAACTAAACTATCTACAACCCTTCAAAACGAAGTATATTGGAACTGGCCCATAAATATATCACTAAATACAGACAGGCCCCTAACCTCAACCTTTAGGTTAAATCCTCTCTTTCTTACCAGCACACCTCTTATCAGGGCTGTGGAGTCGGACACCAAGCCACAGACTCCATCATGTTTCTACTAATCAACTCGGAACCCTCCATAAATGGATAAGTTTTATTAATTAGTAATAAAAAAATTATTGTAGTAAAATACTTCAGTACAGATTAATTTATGTGAGGCTTTTTTGGTATTGTAAATTTATGTTTAAATAAATTTATCAATTCAAATTATAATATTGGTTCACAAACATAAAAAGTATAAAGTTAAATTAGTAAATTTTAGGGTGGTCGGGCACCCAAAATTTTGGACAATAAATTGGGCATCTAAAAATCCCGGAACTTCGGGAGAGTATTTTTTATGCCCCTATTTCGATCAAGTATCTCAAGAACTTGGTAAGTATATAATACCATGTTAGCACTAACCTCTAATCAAAACTTTTAATTAAAAATTGTTTAACTGATATTCATAGTTGTATTATTTGTTATTAATTCGTAAATTATTATGTTTGCTTTCAACAAAACTACAATAACGTTTCTCGCTGGTTTCAAGTCTACAAAATAGCGAAATCAAGATTCCCACAGTTTAATTTTCTCTCTCATTGTCAACAACATAACTAATTCGTCATTTCCACATTGAAATTTTTAGGCCCTATGTTTGTGAAAACTTAATTTAGATTAGTTTTCTTTACATTACTCTAATTTATTATTTTTATTAACTAGATTTGTTAGGATATGAATCAAAAAGTACACATCAAATGAACATTAAATATGAAACTGCCATTTTGTTTCAAGTAAACACGTATTTTATTTTGATTTACATATGTTCCAAGTTTTGTACCTACTAACTATATTAACTATAAATTATCTAGCATAAACTAATCATTACATTTTTTTTAAATCAAATGTGATTGTTTTCACTTATAATTTGAAATTTAATAGGCCTGTAACAAAGTTGTTTCTAAATTTTTTTAAAATTAAATTGTTAAACTTATAATTTGAAATTTTATAGGCCTTTGACAAAGTTGTTGGCAAAATGAAATGCCCGCCCGAATCTGCCCGTGGCCGAGTTTAATTTTGTAATGCCCAACCACCCCTAGTATAGTTACCATATATTGCTATAATATTATAACATTTTAATTTGAAGCCCGAGTCTGCGTTAGTACATTTTTATAGTCTTTGACTCCACCCAAAATTGCTTACGACTACAATTCTTGACTCCACCACTCTGACTCCACAACCCCGCTTATTATTGTTATTGTTGTTAATGTTAATGTTGTTGTTTTAATTATTTTATTGTTTTATTATTTTATTACTTATTATTTATTTTTATTTTTATTATTATTATTATTAGTCACAACAATAATAATATACTATACTACATAACACACCTTTTTCTATCAATCTTATCCAAGTGCAGCTATCTATACGGTGAAATCGTAACTGAAAAACAATTGGCTCTTGAAAGTCAACCTTGGGTCCAACGAAGGTTATTATTAGTCTCGACCTGAAGAAGCTGTCTTTGACAATGAAAGCTTGTCCTTAAAAATGTGTCTGTATGTTTTTTAGTGTTCTAGCTAAACAATTTTTATTTCAGTATCACTAAGGCAGGTGTTCTGGCTATCTCTCCTAATTTTAACCACACAAGACATTGATAAAATTGTTGTATATTCATATTTCTTTAAATTGCTAAGATTTATTAAATCTAACAGATAAGATTAGTTTTAACTAACAAACTGAGTCATGTATTAAAGTAAAGTAAAGGTGTCCTAGAATCCTTAAATTTTGAATGTGTTGGTTTTTAGTGTGAAAACTCAATTCTTTATCATTTTAAGCAATATTTTTATAAATATATTGAGATAAATTTTTTAACGTTATGGAAATGTCGCTTTCATCAAATTAATTATGTCAAAAATTTACAACATAATCGTTAAAAAATATTATTCTTATTTACTCATGGTTTTTTTTAACAAGAAAGTTGAGGTATTAAGTAACATTATACAATTTGTGATAATTTAGAATGAGCTTTCAACTATAAAACTTGCATTTAAAATCATGAAAATAATATTTTTTAATTAATTTTAAAAATCTCTTTTTGGGAATTCAAGGGAGCTTTGGTTAAAAAGTGTTTTAGCCCCAAATAAAGACAACTCAAATGGAGATCATTTTGGTTTACTGGTTTATATTTAAAAAAATCTTTTGGAGTGTAACTTTTTACCAACAAAAACCCCTCCTTAATTTCTGAAGATTAAAAAAAAAATTTTTGCCTTATATATTTGACCTAACCTCCATTTTAAACAAAATATTACTGTTAATATTTTACACCAGCTAAGAGCATTGAGGAAATGCCAGATCTATCTGGTCAAACTTTTAAAGCTGAATTATTTATATATTTAAATTAATTGAATTGTGCTCCTCTCTAAATGGACGCACTCTTAATTACAATGATTCACACCTTGTGTGTTGATTATTATTGTAGTCTTTATGTCTATATCCCTTGAAAGATGGACCAGTTGCCTGTGACCCTTACTCTCTTCTCCGACATTATTTTTATCAATACAAACCAGACAATCGATCTTCAGGTAAAACAACTTTCTTTTAAAATCACATCCCTACAAGTGACTCACACTCACCCCCTTCTACTGTTCTACTGTTGCCTTTATCACTCATTGAAATGTGGCCTTAGACCAAATAAGTTGTGCGCTATCATAATTACCAACAATCATACACATCTTTCTGTGTCTTTTAAACTTATAGTTCTCGCGAAAAACATGTATATAGCTGTATTAAATAGTCCATAATTGTATTTTTTTAAACTGCGGTAGTAAAATAACTGTCTTGAAAAATATTTTTTCAAGTTTTTTGTATCTTTATCGATTATTTAGTACTTTGGTTCCCTATAATTTTCGAGATCCATTTTTCAGTCATTAAAAATCTGCAATAAAAAAAGGTTTAAAATATGAGTAAATACTGTATTGTGTTAACTCTGACAGATAAGACTTTGAAACTCGACAGTTTTCTTATTTATAAACTAGGCCTATGTGGGAATGACATTTTTACTTTGAGAAATTTTCCGGCTGGACAATATCAATTTCCCTTTTGGAAACTGGACGGGAAAATAATGATCCACTTTACACACATATTTATTTTTTAGGTTTATAATTTTAGTCTAAACTTAGCCTTACCATTCGTTCCAATAAAAAAATAAAAATAACGTATGGTAATTTGATCCCGACTAGGGTAAGAAAGGAGACAAACTCTAATTAGTTGCAATTTAGAGGTCTAAGAATAAATTTAAATGCTTTAATCTTGTAGAATTTTTTAAAGGAAAAAATTGCATATACTAACTTATTTTTAAATTGTAAGTTTTTCAAATAAAAATTAAATAATATTTTGTCTAAACAAGTTTTGTGTATGTTTTGATGTACTGTAAGGTAAAATAAAAAAAACCTAGTCTAATGTAACTATTATAATTGTGTTTTTTTAATCAAACTTTTTTGGTATGGATATAAAGACATTCTAAACATAGATTTAAGATTCACTAAAAAAAGTTTTAAATAAAAATCACATAGTGTAATTTTAATTACTATTTACATGATAAAACATCAAGTTATTTAAGCTAAACTGAAAAATAAAGGTGAGCCACAGTCTTTTCCATAAGAATAGCAAAAATATTTTTCAGCTGAGCCAGTTTGTCTGTTTTTCTTCCTTAAATCTATTCGGGGAAATATTAACTAGAATAGCCAAGGTGTGAATGTTATTTAATGGCACTCAATAATTGTGTTAACAAGGTAGGTAGCTATAAAATAATAAATGCTGAAATTTTAGCTTTTTGTCTACTTAAAGTAAAATAGGGTTAATTTAACTTTAGTAAATTAATAAGAATGTTAATGAACAATAAATACAAACTTTACATTGATAGACTGTCCTTAATTGTAACTTTTAGGTATGTGTTCTAGGGAAAGTATCGGATTTTCTGTGCTCGGGTTGTGGGTTCAATTCCCAGGTCAGGATTATACAGGATACAAAACTCCTTTTACTTGAACAAGATGTTATTAAACAAGCTTGGTAAATGTGAGAAACAGAGCTCAGTGCCAGGCGTTGATTGGATTCCACGTTTTAAATGTAGGTCTGCCTTTCAGTTCAAAACCACTTTTCCCATTCTATTTTTTGCGTACAGTGTGTAAAAGACCGAATGGATTAATAATGAGGGATGTTAATTAATGATATTTAAAATAAAAAATAAAATATGTATCCATATATAATAATAATAGAACGTAATTAAGATATAATAAAACTGTGATAAACCTTATATAATTATTAATTTTTCTGAAAAATCCTGAGATATATTTTTTCCTGCGCGAGTTTTGGGAATATCTGACTTCCCGAAGTTCAGGATTATGAACAGGCATATATAAACTCATATTTGTATGTGACATCAAGAAAAGTTGTATGATTAACAGAGGCTGGTAATATGTTGTACAAGCAGAAATAGCTCAGTGCCAGTGCGTTTGACTGGTTCACCTTGCTTTTGAATATGAGTCTGGCTTACAGGTTAGAAGAAGGACCACTTTCTAAGTTGCTAGTTATCTTGTCAAGACAGGGTGTCGGTAATCAGACAACTTTTAGAATGATTAATAATGAGATGTAATGGGTGAAGTGATATTTTAAAACATGAGCGAGAAAACTAAACACCTCACCTGTCATCCATCATATGACACTAATCTAATAGGAACTGTACATTCCAGAGATAACCATATATGGCTCGCATCGGTGATCGAAACCAATTAACAACTTTGATACATCACTATTTTTCTGTTAATAAGGATTCATTTACTCCTATGCAAAATACAAGCTGGCTCAAAATAAATATCCCAGTATTTTAAAAACTCTAAACAAAATGGTAATGTTAAAACCTACTACATAAAAACAACTTGTTTCGCGATTTGAATTCACATGATGAGACAGTACTTTAACTTTATTCGTGCCTGTAAATTATCTTCTGGTGCAGCATAAAACTATGGTGACTGATCCAGAAATGTATTTTAAAAGGGGTTTAACCTTCAGGGCCTTGTGTTTGTATGGTTTAAACAGGGTGTCAAGTGATCTGGACAGCAGGGAAAAGTCAGGGAATTTCATCAAATTATCTGGAATTTTCACATATGCACTAATATAATACCTAACTTTTATTTACATTATTCAAAATAAAATTAACCTCCCAATTGCTGGAGGCTAGGAAAAATTATAAATGATAAACCGTTTTTAAAGCTATATTAAGTGTTTTTTATAGCGACGTAGCCCCCTAACTGCCGAAGGCTAGGAAAAGTTATAAATATTAAACACCTCTACCATAATGTCTTACTACCCGTTCGGGTTATATGCTAACACCTCTAGAAGCTCTCTGAATTGCTTTTTATGGTAACATAACCCCCTAACTGCCGAAGGCAAGGAAAAATTCTAGATATTAAACACCTAGAGAAGCTATCTGAAGTGCTTTTTATGGTAACACAGCCTCCTAATTTGTACTTGTACCTTAATTTTGAAATTGTTTGAACCATAAATAAAGTCATATATATTTTGTTCATAAGATTTTGGGAGGGGGGTGTTTGAACATCCAAACCTCCCCCTGACTATGGCCTTGATTGTTGAGCATACTAATCTCAATTCTGGTCAACTTGTCAACTTGTCAACATCTCTTGTCTCTCCCCCTCTCTACCAGTATCATCTTCAGCCAAAATTGAGTCATGGCTGTACGCATACATGTGAACTCACTTACATTATAGGAAGAATAGACTAAAAAAAAACTAGTCCTAAAATAATTTTAAATTGTACTGGCGTAAAGTGATGCTTTAATGTCTCAATATGATCACTGAAATCTAACTTATATTACACTACTCATAGCCTTAGGCTGAAATCTTTTAACACCTGCATAGAATCACTTAATTTCAGATTATGTATGTGTCCAAAAATATTATTACATATAGATTTGATCTTAATATAATGTTTTTCTATAGTGACTGTAAAAGTTGAAAATTGACTCTGGAAAACATGGTAAGTCAGATAATTTTGAAATATAGTTTGGCTGGACACCCTACCCTGTTAAATGAGTGGTTGGAGTGGTTAAAAAAAAAACTTAGGACCCATTGTTAACAGGAGATTGCAAAAAAAAAATTAATTGCTTTTGCATTGAATTTTTTTTAAGGTTTTCTTTTTTTATCTAAATGTTTGTAGTTGTCGGTGCTATGAACTTTTTAAATCTCTGATAAGCTACTAGACTAAATATTGAGGAGGAATACAAAAATACATGATTACTTACTAGTGATATGGCCCTGGGGGGGGTTGAACCCCAAAATACCCACCTTTGGTTCAGCCATGCTCATTAATATTGTAAATTAACAAATTCACACATTTTGAATACAATATCTTTATTTTGTCAAATATGAAGTATGTTTGATTAGTCCTTTGTTCTAGGAGAAATAGGGGGGGGGGGGGGGGGAATTTTTTTTGAAAGAAATATTGTTAATTTAATAAGTTAAAATTAACTTTGATACAGAAATAAGCATGCACTGAGGTGTATTGTGAAGTTATATTAAATATTATTGAAAAATGACACCTGTACACGGGAATTGAACCTTTGGCTTGGCACACCACTGAGCATTACACTACTCTTCTCAGTCTAGTGTCATTCTTCACTCAAAGTTCAAGGTAGAGTATATAGTAGGCATGTGAATTTATCGGCCTACAGGAATTATTGTTGAACCACCACCATTGGTGACTGGGGGTTGGCATTAGGCTGCTTGTACAATATGCTTTTGAATTAATTTTATAGATATACCGCCAAATATGTATTGTTAAAAATGATTGTATGAACAGCTTTTGCCCTAATCCAATCAGTGAGTCCTCCAAATTCTTAGACTAGTAGAGTTCAAGGGCACAATGGGGATCGTCAAATGGGAATCCATTGTTTGTGAAACTATATTCATTAACATGTCAACAACACATTCATAATCGGTGTTGCCGCTTATAATGCTACTTTACACAAAATCACTGTTTTAGAAAATAATAAAAACTTGGTAGACAGATGGTGCTTCCTTGTACTTACTAAGTACTTTTTACACCTGGGCACCAAAAATTTAGCTGACTTTGTCTTCCAAATACAACAGTAGAGTTTGTTTTAAAATTATCATTCTCAATTTAGATATAGGGTAGTATTATATGATTCTACTCCCTTAGTCTTTTCATCAATATATGTTTTAAGAACCCTCATTTCTCACAACTGGCAGGAAAGGAAAATATTCCTAATCTCATTTTTATTCTATAATATATAATCATCATCATCAAAACTGTTTCCAGCTTGTAGCTGAACCATTCTAGTAAAATGCCTCCATCTTCCTCTATGTGTCCACCATTCTTCCACCTTTATTTGTTTCCATTCTTCGTACACTTTCATTTACCTGCTCCTCCCATCTCATTCTTGGCCTCCATATTTCTCCTCTCACTTGTACACTTTATTTTACCTGCTCCTCCCATCTCTTTCTTGGCCTCCACATTTCTCCTCTCTCTCGCACACTTTATTTTACCTGCTCCTCCCATCTCTTTCTTAGCCTCCATATTTCTCCTCTCACTCGTACACTTGTGTTTACCTGCTCCTCCCATCTGTTTCTTGGTTTCCCTTGCGGTCTTTTTCCTATATACATCACCGTCATTATCTTTGGTATCCTCTCCTTTTCCAACCTCATTACATGTCCATACTCTCACCATTGATTCATATAATGTTTCATATACTCCTTATGCCCCAACTCTTGCTTGCACAACCTCATTCCTAATTTTGTCTCTCCTCCAGGCAGCCGATAGGCTCCTCAAAATCTTAAAACCTATGGCCTTCACTTTCCTGATCTCTCCAGTCTCTCATCCAATGTTCATGTTTCTGCTGCACATTGAGGCTAGATTTTAGCCAACTGCACATAGTATTTATATTTCAATTTTTTTTTTCTTCTTACAATCTACTGTGGAGATTTTATCTTCTCGTTTGTGGCCAAAAGACCAGCTTATACTTAGAGGCTGTTTAGCAATTTTTTTTTTCCAGTGACTTAATTTATTTTCTCACCCACTTCTATTGGTAGAATGGTGTAAGGCAAGGTTGCCAGACATACAGCCCGCGGTGTATTTTAAGTTTGGGACTGGATTTACCACTTTGCCTCATTTATTAAAGTGCTTACTCCTACTTAGCTTTATAAGATGCCTCCCCTACAAACTCTTCTATAAATTCTTATAACCTCTCCTACTCTCTGTTCTCACAATTATTTCTTCTGATTCATGATCATGTAAGACTCCATTGTTAATAAAATGAGTTTAAGTAAGTTTGGTGTTTAAAGAAAAGTTGGTAAGGAGTGTAGAATATTTAACGAAGAGTGGGAACTTAATTATTTTCTTACCAAAATCAATGAGGGGCCAACTTGGTTTATTTGTAATTGTGTTGTTTCTGTGATAAAGGAATACAACTTGAGACGCCATTACGAAACAAACCACCGTGATTTACATTAAACATATACTGGCCAAGCTGGTGAGGACAAAATCACTAAATTGAAAAGTGAATGTTGGAAACAAACATTTTTACACAATTGAAAAAGATTCTGAATCTGCTTCTTATCTACCTTCTTATAAAATAGCCTGTTTGTCGAAACCATTCCTTGAGGGAGAGTTTTTTAAAGTTTTTTTCAATTACTGCTGCAGAACTGGTTGTCCACATCAAAAACAATTATGTCCAAACGTAAGCCCCTCAAAGAATACCATTGCAGCACATGTAACTGATATTTCAAGTAATATCAAAAAACACCTAATATAAAAGAGTTTAATTGCCTTTTCTAAAGCCATCAACCAAAGTACTGATATAAAATTCAGCTGGATTTATTTCTTTGTGGCGTGGACAAAGATTTTAATATAACTGAAGAACCTCTATCACTGCAGAGTAAATTTTTTTGCTTTAGTAAGAGCCATAAATGATAAGAGACTTGATTGAAAAAAAAATTGTCAGCCTTACTACTGATGGCGCACCTTCTATGGTGGATTCAATTAACAATGTGGTTGGGAATTTAAGAGAGAAACTTTTGGGGTTGCAGTTCCCATCTGAACATATTGTAGAATTACAATGTAACATTAACCAGGAAGCTTTGTGCGCAAAAACATTAAAAATGGACCACATGATGCAAGCAGTCGTACAAACTTTCAATTCTCTTTGTGATCATGTGTGTATTCACCACCAGTTTGCTGCTTGTTTAGGAAGAAATTGGTGAAGAATATACAAAAATTATTCTCATTTCAAGGTTAGGTGATTGGGTCTCAGAGCACAGTTTAAAAACAATTTTTTGATCTGAAAGATTCTATTGAAACATTTAAAGCTGAAAAAAACCCATTTAGTCAAGGAATTTAATGATAAATCTTGGGTGATAGATTTAACTTTCTTGGTTGATAATACGGGTTAATAAATATTTATTTTATTATTTTTTCAATTAGTTAAATTTTAAATAGTTTATTCTTTCTTTAAATTTATATATTTTTTTAATATTTCAAATTAATTTTATTTCTTAATTTTTGCAATTTTGCTTGGAAAGTGAACATTTGTAAAATTTCACCCAATTTGTGACATTATAATTATTTTCAAGTTTTTTTTTTGTAATAAATATTT